>CAIGRP010046355.1:0-17503 GCA_903798385.1 Fraxinus cuspidata
TTATTTTGACTTGACTTTGTGATCTACTAATTTTTGATGAAATGATAAATCCAGTATTGCTAATTAAGTTTTGCTGTTTTAGTAGTATCAATGTTTCATTTTGGTATATTGTGTTACATTGATATTATATCTTAATTCAACATATCATATGACACTAAAAAAGGAATGAGTTATTAACTGCTTCTATCATTTTTACATTTAATACTACTTGATTAACTTCTTAAATTGGTTTTACACTTAATACCGTTTTACATACATTTGACACTGAGTACTTGAGTTGTCTATTTCAGGAAATAGGTTTTGATATATGAAAAGCATAATTCGAACAAGACAATCTTTGAGCCTGTACTTTTATCTTATTATCGTCTTGACTTTAGATTGTAGTTTTGTTACAAAATATCAAAGGGGGAGCTTGTTAGGTATTTAATATAATTGACAAATCTGTGAATAAAATAGACTTAATTTGATATGTTGTAAAAAAGTCAAGTAGTAATGTGCAAATTGTAAAAACTTAGGTTATATTAGGTCTAGAGTTAGAGAATGGAAAAGAAGGAAAAACGGCGCTGCAATTTCGCTAGACTGTAGTCAAGACTTGGCTCGAGCGTAAAAAATAATAACACTATCGCGAGCTTATTGCCTGGACTTTGCTCGAGCGATAGCCTATCGCTCGACTGTTGCTCAGCCTTCGTTCGAGCGACAGTACTATCCTGAATTTATTAATTCTATTTTTAAAGGTTTTTTGTCCGGCACATTCATTCCCTAACCTACATATAAATATCCAAACACCACAGAACGATTTTTCACAAGGTTGAACATTGAGAGAAACACATTCCTTTGAGATCATCTTCATCTATTTTAATTTCAACCTTCGTCTTGTTATTGGCTTTTGGCGGTGAAAACAAGCGGTGTTCTTCGTGCATTCACAAGAGATAGACAATTTCACAAAATTAGGAGTTGCTGCAGGAGAGCGCAATCAGGAGGGCTTTGGAAACTGCAGCTGGGAGTTGGTGCAGTAGCACAAAATTCAGGAGAGCTGTTAGAATTACAGTCAAGAGATGAGATAGTACATGTCATCGTCTAGTCTGGTAGACTGTAAGTTATAAATCGTTTATAGTGGATTGTTGACTGTCAAAGTGATCGGAGTTTTTACCTAGTTGGGTTTCTCCGTGATCAATTATGTGCTATTTATTGCTTTCGTAATTGAGATAATGCAATATAGGAAAATATGAATTGCATGATTAACTATCTAGAAAATAATTAATAGTGACTTGTTACTATTAAATTGTAAAGTAATTTTAATTTTGCATAATCATCTATTCACCCCCACCCTCTAGGTGTTATTAGGGTCGAACTACGTAATTTCAATGTTGATTAATGAGAAGATCATGTGATATTCATTGTGTGGCAAAGGCACAATTGCATGTGTTTGTCTATATTGTTTTTATTCATTAGATGAATTATTTCGCGAAGGGATTGGTTGTTATTTATAGGTTCCATGGGTTAGATTGGATGTTTCAATTTCTAGATCAATTGTAATTTAGGTTTTTTATGCAATCTTCATTATTTAATTTTAATGAATTTAAATAATTTTGGAAAAATTTTAATTAAAAAAAAAAATTGGGGTCGACGGCTGACGTCCGTACGATTGTCAACAGAGGCTCTGCTCTACCACTAAGCTGGGCAATAATTATAATTTTGATTTGAGAAATCAAATAGTTGTTTACATAAAGATGGAGATTAAGATGGATTACATGAAGACCCTTTATTTCTTTTATAATTTAATTTATGGGTTGTAAATTTATGTCGATGGAACCCTGCCAAGTTTTTCCTATTTCGCTCATGTTTAATTTATATTTTTATTATGTTGACAATCTTCACATGCATATAACATGCCATATAGATTAGTATTGTGCCTACTCATTTAACATGTCATGCATCATGTGCATATTATTTATTTTCTAAAGATGTTTTATTACATTAATTCATGCACATAAGATTGCATTTAATGATATTAAATTTTTTAAATAGATTTTAGTCAAAATATTGGGCCTTATAAATTAAAAGTTACAAATATTTCCTAAATAGATTAAAAAGTTGTAGAACTTCAAATAATTAAGGATAAGTTCCTAGTTATTCACAATTTTTGGAAGGTTCAATCAACTAAACTAGATGTGATATGGAGAAGTTATGTCTAGGACTAGGAAAATTGGGTTTTAAGAGGGACCTTTGATAACCCATCCAATTTACTTGAGAACTGAATATTCTGACTAGGAGGCTTGTCTCATGAGTCTTTCTTAGGAATTAACCAGTGAATGTCAAAATGGTGAAATTGATTCTACACAACTATAGATTGTATAAACATAGGTGAAATTGATTCTACACAACTTATAGATTGTATAAACATAGGATGTTTTAAAATACATTTTATTTTTGTAATGAGTGAAAAAGTGTAATATGACAGTATAGGCTTTAGGTCTTCACCGTTAAACACTGAGTTTTGGGTAGCGCCTTGAGATGCTTTGATTTCGTTTTCCCTATGACTAAGGTTGTCTTCCTTGAGACATTAGTAAGATGTATTTAAGAACCTACCCTATGACGACATTTATAAGGTTAAGTCTGCAAATTTAAAATGGTAGGTTGTACTCATAAAGATGTAATTAAAGTGTTAATTATATTTTTGACCAAAACCAAAGAAAATTAATAAATATTAGAAATATGAGATATTTTGGAAAATATTTATTAATTGAGAATGCCTCATTTTGATTAACAATTATTTGATCTACCCTATGACAGCACTTAGTTGTGGTGATTTGTTAGGATTTTCAGTACACATGTTTTGTGTATTTATCATGTTTAGCTTGAATTAATGAAAGATCTTGTTATATGTATATGAATATTTATATAATGGATTATATTATCTCAGATGACATTCTATCATTTGTTAGTTTAAAACACAATCAACTTTTTCATTCAATTTTTTCCATTCACGTCATATTTGTAATCCATTATGTACATTTCTTATGTACAAGTAACAAAATCCAAAGATATTCATGTAAGTTATTACTTGAATTAAATTCCTAATTTTTAGAAAAATGTCAAACCCAGTTTTTAATCTTCTCGCATCCGATATTTTGACTGAAGGAAATTTTGTCAAATGGAAAAGCAACATGAATATACCCATAAATGAAAACTACCACTTTTTCCTAAAAGATGATCGTTCTTCGATGCCTTCAGCGAATGCCTCAAAGGTTGTATCTGAAGAATGAATACAACCATTAGGTCGTAGCTAACAACAAAGCCCACTGGTACTTGCTTCTTGCAATGAATGAGGTGCTTAGAACTAAGCATGATGATTTTAAAACTACGAGAGAGGTTATAGACTCTCAAAAAAATACGCAGATGTCCCTTTGATCAAACATGTTGTGCTATAGTGAAAGTCGTTATGAAGGGCAAGATGAAGAATGGGTATTCAGTTTGGGAGCATGTCTTTAAAATGATCAATAATCTGAATGAGACTGAGATCAATGGTGCAAAAATTGATGACAAGACCCATGTGGGTATGATTTCGGAGATACTTTTTCCCGCATTTGTCCAATTCAGAACAAACTACTTCATGAACTAGACTAAGTGCAATTTGACAGAGCTTCTAAATGAGCTGCAGACCTATTAGACCTTTGTAGAGGATAAGGGTGGCAAGGAAAATTTTGTTGAAGCCAATGTGATTTAAGGAAAGTCATCTTCTGCAAAGAACAAGAAGAAAAATGTGGGACCACAAAATCACAAAAGAAGATCCAAAAGAAAATGGCAAAAACTGTTCAGTCCAAGCCCAATAGAAATTGTTTCCATTACAACCAGGATTTTCATTGGAAGAGGAACTGTAAAAAGTATCTTGATAAGTTGAAACAGAGGAAGAAAAGTAAATCAGATTTACTAGACATGGAAACATGCTTAGTGTAGAAAAATTTCTCAATCTAGATAGTTGATTTAGGGGCATCTAACCATGTTTGTACTTCTTTGCAGATGTTGGAAGTATCTAGGGATCTTGAAGAAGGAGGTTTCCAAATGAGAGTCAGGAATAATGCCAAAATTGATGTGTCGAATGTAGGGACGATTCAAGTGTCTTTTCCGGAGAATACAGTTAAATTGTTAGATAATGTTTATTACATTTAGGGTTTTAAATATAATTTGATTTCAATTTCGAAATTGTATGAATGATCTATTTCTATTTCTTTTGATGTTGAAACACTTCCAATTGGAATTGTATTTTGATATGTTCTGGTTATGTTGATGATGGTTTATATTTTGTTAAACCTTTGTCTTATAGCTTATTGCAAACTCAAATATTTAAAGTGGTTGAACCAACCCCAAAAAGAAGAAAGCTTTTGATAGAGATGATATATACATGTGGCATTTAAGACTTAGTCATATAAACATTGAAAGGATAAAAATATTAACAAAGGATGGTCTTTTGAGAGGGTTAACAATTGGCTCTCTAAATGTTTGTGAACCCACATTGAGAGCAAAATGACAACTTTCTCAGCAAAGTGAGAAAGAGCAAAAGAATTTCTGCAACTCATATATATATATATGTATATAGACATTTATACATCAAAGCAAGAGGGGGTTATGAATACTTTGTCACAGTCATTGACGATTATTCAAGATATGGATAGGCATACCTGATGTCAAGATAATCCGAAACATTTCAAAAGTTCAAATAATTCCGTGATGAAACTAAAAAGCAACTCAACAAATCAATCAAAACTCTTAGATTCGATCAAGTAGGAAAATATTTGGATTATTAATTCAAGGATCATTTGATTAAAGATGGAATAATCTAATAGCTCATTACACAAGGAATACCACAACAAAATGGTGTAATTGAAAGAAGATGCGAAGCTTACTTGACATGATGAGATCAATGTTAAGTTATTCTTCTTTACCAACCACATTTTGGGGATAAGCGCTGCAAATGTCAGTATACATTCTAAACTTAGTTCCATCTAAGTCAATCCCGAAGACTCCCTTAGAATTGTAGAACGATCACAAACCTAGTCTAAGACATATCCGTATACGAGAATTGTGTAGCACACTTGCTAAAAGTCTTTATATCGACAAACGCTACATTTTTCGAGCATAAATATATGACAAGTTTCAAACTCAGAAGCAAAATAGTTCTGGAAGAGAGCTGGCTAATGAGATTGGTCCCCACACCAATGACAGTTGTTGAACAATAAAGAGAAGAAACCACTGATCGCAATCAAACACCACCATCACCACGATTTAGTGGAAGGGAAATAAGATTACCCACCTATTATTTTAAAGAAAATGAAGAATATTGTAATCACTGATGGTAGTGATGATGATCTATTGACATACAAGATGGCGATGGATGATGTTGATTGTGATAAATGGCAGGAAGTCATGAAACTATAAATGGAATCCATGCACTCCAATTTTGTCTGGAAACTTTACTAGAAGACATAAAGCTTGTTGGTTGTAAATGGGTCTACAAGAAAAAGAGAGGAGTTAATGGGAAAGTAGAAACTTTCAAGCAAGTCTTGTTGCAAAGAGTTTTACCCAAAGAAAATGAGCAGACCACGAGGATACATTTTTGTTGGTAGCCTTGCTGAAATTTATTTAGATTCTCTTAGTTTTTGCTGCCCATTATGACTATGAAATATGACAAATGGAAGTCAAGACAGCATTTTTGAACAGTCATAGGTTTTATGGAAAAAGGTCAAGAATAGAAAGTTTGCAAACTGCAAAGTTCTATTAAGGACTAAAGCAAGCTTCTAGATCATGGAACATCAGATTTAATGAAGCCGTTAATTCTTATGGTTTTGATCAAAATCTTGGTGAATTGTGTACCTACAAACATATAGAAGAAGATAATTTGATATTCTTAGTTCTTTATAGAAGCGACATTCTACGCATTGAGAATGATGTAGGGACTTTGTTCAAAGTAAAGAACTAGTTAGCCAACCAATACCAAATGAAAGATTTTGGAGAAGCCAACTACATTCTTGGGATCCAAATCATAAAGGATCTCAAGAATAGGCTTCTGGTATTATCACATGCATCGTATATTGACAAGGTGCTTGTCGGGTATAAGATGCAAAACTCCAAAAAGGAAAACTTACCTTCCCTACATGGAGTTCATATCTCCAATGAAGAGTCTCCCAAGACAATACAAAAAGAGGAGAACATGAAATAAATTCCCCACGCATCACAGTTGGTACTTTAATATGCACGATGATGTGCACAAGACCCTACATATGCTTTGCAGTGTGAGTGGTTAGCTAATACCAGTCAAACCTAGGATTGGATCATTGGGTTCCAGTTAAACATAGACTTAAATATTTGAGGATAATAAGAAACTATATGTTGGTATACTCTGATAGGGATTTGATTTCTATTAGATATATAGATTTTGATTTTCAATCAGATAGAGATTGTCCGAAGTCAACTTCAAGAATGGTGTTCACTTTGGGGAATGGAGCCATCATATGGAAAAGTGTGAAGCAAACTTGTATTGTTGACTCAACCATAGAGATTGAATACGTAGCGGCTTGTGAAGCAACTAAAGAAGTAGTCTATCTTTGCGACTTCTTGAAAGATTTGGAAATTGTTCCAAAAATGCATGAACCAATCAAATTTTATTGTGATAACAATGGAGTAGTGACCAATGCAAAAGAAGCAAGGAATCACCAAAGACGAAAGCATATAAAATTGAAATTCTACTTGGAAATATAAGTTGTCCAAAGAGGAGATGTTGCGATTGAAAAGATTGCAATATAGATGATCGTTTACCAAGATACTGCCAACACGCAGTTTTGAACAACACTTTGAGGGAATGTGATTTAGAGATATGTCTCGTTTACTTTAGGTCAAGTGGGAGATTTTTTGGATTTGTGCCCATTAGTAATTGAGTTATAAACATGTGATGACATTTAATGATATTTGAGAAATTATTTCAATATATTATACATGCATGATGATAGTATTTAAAATGTAACTTTAAATATTGTACGTAAGTGTTATGTACATGATGATAGTATTTAAAATGAAATAATCTAAATTTGTTCGTGATTTAAAATTAAAGTAGGAATCTTTAATTATGATCGCTAGTGTGGTTCACTATATTCTGAATGAAACAATCTTAACGGGATTGTTAATAATCTGATTACTGAAATCAAAGCACTTTATATATAATTTGATTATATAGGACATTAACATCATTAATTATGCATATGTAGTAAAATTCATTTTCACATAGAGTATTCAATTTTGATCAATGATGGTCGTAAATGGATTGATCTTAATTCTAAGTAACTTATAGACTCATAATTATTGAGTTGTATTTTTTGATGTGCTCGGTAATGATGCAAACCAATACTGACAAATTCTTTGTACGTTAAAAATACAATGAGATAAATAGTCGGGAATATTAATATACAAGAAAAAATCCATTCTTTTGTAAAAAAGTAGATTGATAGTTCCCATAGGTGTTGATTCAAGACTTGAATAATGAGAGCGCTCAATTTTATGATAAATCATAAAAAAAAAAAGATATTAATTAGAGGATCAATGGGACATATGGAGAAATATATAATTAAAGATGTTTACAGATAATTACCCAACTTCAATTATGAACCGTTTATGGGGCATTGATCTATATAAAATGATTATATCAATGGAAAATTCAAATATGTTGAATATAATTTGTTTCATAACTTTAAGAGTGCAATTCCAAATTTTTAGCACATTAATTTGGAATTAATAATTAATTGTGATTATTATTGGAACTTAAATTATAACGAACATTATTTTAGTTGGATTAAATTAATTAATTTAGAGTTTGAATTCTGAATTAATTTTCACATATTAATTAATTGGATTAATTTTATTTTAAATAATACTATTATTTAAAGTAATTAAAAAAATATATAGTGTGGTAATGACCACACTATTACACTATTATCTACAACATGAAATGTCCATGTGGTATTTAAATTCAATCACATATGAAAAATGATAAATAATTAAAAGTTAATTATTTTAAATTAATTTTTAATTGTTCAAAATTTAGTTATCTGATAAAGGGATTTGGGAGAGAAATTTTCTCTCATAGTAAAGTGGCATCACCTCCTCCTTATTAAAGAATGAAAATAAAATAAAGATTTAAAGTGAAGGTTAACGAATTAAAATTTTCTCTCCTAGTAAATTGTTAATTAAAGAATTAAAATAAAACTATATTTATCATCTATAAATATGACTCATCGGATACTCAAAAAGAGAGAGATTTACATGAAATGTTTTTCTAAGAGTTCTTCCTTTTTCTTGTCATTTTGTCTTGTGTGTTGAAAACACAAAGTAAACTATAAAGTGAGTGTGTCTAATCACAAATGCCCACTCGTTCTTTCTTTGTAATTGGAGATACGCCGAGAAAGAATTGTGGAGCTTTTAGGAGATTAATGGTTTTAAAATAGGATTTCAAGATTTATACATGTAGAGTAATTAACATTTTCAATTGATCAAACAAACACAAAGTTAGTTCCAAATCAATTAATACTAATTGAAATAATAAGCTATGAATGAAACCAAACATTTTCCTAACGATTTCACAAAGTTGGCACCAAAAGTATATTAAATATAGCTCAGATTTGTGATCTAGAACCACACAAGGTAGCACCACTAGAAGGGCACCACTAGAAGGAACCAAGAATCACACTCAAAGCCTTAAAGGAAGTAGAAGCTGCTACTCACGGAGGCGACAGGGAGGCAAAGAGGAGACGACAGCAAGAAAGGTAAAATACAGTCTAACATCTATATGTTTATTGCGTTCATTAAGCAAGCAGATGAATAATAGATTGAATATCAAAGTATACAATCACATTACCACTTAAAATACCTAGTCCATTAAATAAACCACATAGCTTCTTTAATAGCTTTTGTGGCAACAATATACTTAGATTTAGTGGTAGATAAAGCAATTATATGCTGAAGTTGAGACTTCGAATTTACACAAGAATCACAAAATAATTAAACATATAAAAGGAAGTAGATTTTCTATTGTCTATGTTCACGAAAATATATTTCGAATTAAAACCACCACAAGTCTACAATTCGTTAACAAGTAATAAAGTGAATTTTGAGTTCAAATATTGTCCAACAGAGATTGATTAGTTCAATTTTAATTATCGTGACCTTAACCGAAACAAGAATAATGTGTCAAAATTATAACTAAAATAATCTACTTATGCAATTATGAATAAATTAACTAAACTAAATGTAAATTATTCTAAATGCAAATTAATATATTTAATAAATGATAAACGCACTAGGATCTCGAATTCTCATGCAATAATCATTTTTAATCTTAGTTTTACACTTTGACAACACGATTGAATTTTAACGGATCAGTATTCCTATTTTATTTAACAATCTCTCTCGAGTAATGTTAAACTTACTCTCATAAATAATCCGACTGTATTTCTATAATGGATGTGAACATACAAGAGTGTATGAAATTTTTTACACACTTAAGATTCACATAAAGTATAGTTGTATATTTCTATCTCATATTGGACCCTATGACAATTTATATATGTCGAACTTATTTTCCTTTTTACGAATGCATAAAATAGACCACCATATTCATATAACTACCATGTACAATAATTGTGGAGAAAAGAAAATCATAAAATCATTCAATATCCAAAAATTTGTTTTCAATGTCATGTAAAACTAAAGATTGAAAATTTATATTATAAGGTTCATCGTTCTAGCATAAAGAAAACTAGCCTAACATATTATGAGAAAGAAAATAAAAGAAATATTAAAGAATTGACGTCACCCAAATAAAGCTTGAATTGAATCTTCAAGTCTTGGAATCGATTTTCATGTTTCTTGCCTCCTTCTATGCTCCCAAAATCTCTTAGAATGTGTTGTAAAGTGTGATAACTACTTCTGGACGGCCCTAAAAGACGCCCAAAGATTTGTTTCTATAAGACTTGGAATCATATAAGGAACCAAAAATTTTCTTCCAAAAATACAATATGCTATTGCATAGAAAATTTTAATGCCATGGCTATCAACCTTTTCAGCGCCGAAAAGCCCTACATCATACCATACAACCCCATCGTAAAAAGAACTATACTATAGCATAGTTCAAGCAGACTTGCAGTCTTTGTGTTTGGTCCACGAACTCTATTTTCTCATTTCATGATCTCTTTTCTAGTTTCTTCTTCCTCCAACACTTCATGTCTTCATTAAATTGGTTTTTTACTATTTCACATCTTCGTTTCTTCTTCCGGGTCATCTTTGGCTATTTGCACTTTGGTCCCTGAACTTTGATTTACTTCAATTTTAGTCATTTTTCACTTCTTTTTCCTAAATTCCACCATGTTCATCAATGTTATACTACAAAACATAATTTATATAGAATTAAGCCATAGTCCAATATATTTGCCAAAAATTATCCATGTTTTGTATCCTAAATAAGTGTATAAAACGTACTTATCAGTCATATCACCACTATAGTCAACATCTGTGAAACCTTTTAAGTTTCACACCCTCAGTAGCAAATTTATAAACTAACCCCACATCAAAAGTAAACTTACAAAATGGGCACCAACCAAGCAAGCTCGACCCACAACTTATACCACATGGTTGCCACAAGTTTACTCACCACAAATGATATATTTGGTGGTGGCAATGTGCAAGCCACATAGGCAAAAGAAAAGGGATGAAAACGCTTACAAAAGGGATGGTAGCCACCGATTTTTCACTCAAAAAGAAAAACCAACATTTTCTTTCTATTCCACAAATCACACACCTTTGTCGTTAAGAACCTTAAGTCCCTTAACACTAACATGAACTAACATATTGTGCCACTTTTGTATGTGATCAGTATCAGTGATAGTGGAATTTAAACCACCCATCACTTCAGCATGCGTGATGTAAATGTTATTGTTCCCAATAGCTTTAAAGGCTCTAAATGCTCCTTTAAACATTGTAAACACTTCATCACCAAGTGCACCAGTCAACCATGTGTGCTCCAACTCCCCTATAGAAATTATATTCCTATCCATATAAGGAATGTACCTAACTTGTCTATGATTAGACTCATGCAAATGATTAAACAACAATTCATTTGATGCAACATGAAAAGAAGCATCGAAGCATCGAAGTCAAGAATCCATTCATGTATATGGGAGTTCATAGACAAGATAATTTCAACTGGTTTAGTTTATAAGAGCATGTAAACCTTCTCAGATTCATCTCTCGGGACAACAACGTTTGCCTCATTGGGTTCACCACTCCTCTGATCCCTCAACTTGTTTTTCTTTTTATGTCAGTTATTAATGAAATGTCCTAGTTTTCCAAAATCGTAGCATTTCCTTCCCTTAGCCTTCTCTCGTGACTTAGATCTACCTCTCCCCTTTTCCTTGCCCCATAATTTGCCTCTCTCGACCCTTAAACCGAGTTCTACCCCTTATTTGGTGAATATCTTCTATTTTTCTCTTGTTTTTTTAACTTTCATTTTCCGTTCCGTAACCTTTAAGAAATTGAAGACTATATTGAATGTGTCTTCCTCTCATATTTGATTGCATTTTTTACTTCTTTATAGTTATCGGGAATAGCATTCAAAAGAATAACGGCTTTATATTCATCAAAAACCTTTTCACCACAACTAGTAATATCTTGAACCAATTTATTGAAAACGTCAAAATTTTCATCTAAATTTTTTTGAGTGATCAATTTTAAAAGTGAAGAAGATTTCAAGTAAGAAAAGTTTGTTGGGAAAGAATTGAGTCAAATAAAGCTCCTCAAGATTTTTCCAAAATTTTTCAGCATGTTTGCCAACTTTTTGCGAAACAAAATCAGATAAGTGCAAGATAATCGAGACATAAGTAAGTTCACCAAACTAATTTTTCTGAACCTCAATCATAGTTGCTGCAATAGAATTATCAATGACTTTTGAAAAAAACAAATTGTTGTACAAAAGTTTCTTTCATCTTTTGTTGTCAAATAGAAAAATCACATTTACCTTTAAAGACACCCAAGTCAAAATGGTGCACGGACATCTTAACAAATAAGACACGTAACACGTAAGAACCTTCTAGAGAAAACCACACAAAGAATGTCCTAAAAGTCGCAGTTATACACCGATCTAATTTCCTAGGATTTTATGAGATTGGAACCTTAGTCTCAAGGGAATTTTCGAGCGGGTATGGTCAAAGGTAACAATCCTAAACACAAATAGTTCAGCAACAATGCGGAAATTAAACAACGATCAATATAGCCACGAGAACGATAATATCACAATTTAGGCAAATAATCATAAATACTAGCAGTATACAAGGTTACAATCCTATTGGTCACCCCACATGATAACATGCTATTGTATTAATTTAAAGAATTTAAGCCATTTATCAGAACATGCTTATCTGTTGTCTGTAACTATGATAGATGCAAAATTAATTAAGGATTAAAGTCCTTAAGGTAAAATCAGCATATTTATGCCTCAATTGCGCAGTATACACACTTTCAATTCACGACAATTCCAATTTTCAACCACTCAAATTGAAAAATCAGCAACTGTAGAAGCCTCAATAGGCTCTGATACCAGTTTCTGAAGTAAATAACACCTTCAATTGATCAAATAAGCACAAAGTTAGTTCCAAATTAATTAATAACAATTGGAATAATAAATTATGAATAAAACCAAACACTTTCCTGTCTTCACAAAGTTTGGCACCAAAAGTGGGTTAAACAGGGTTCATATTTGTGACCTAGAATCACAAAAGGTAGCACCACTAGAAGGAACCAAGAATCACACTTAAAGCTTCAAAAGAAGCAGCTAACGGATCACGCAGAAGCAGCCGTGCACAGAAGCGATAAAGCAGACGGTGAGGCAGGGAGGAAACGGCAGAAGAGAAGGTAAACAAATAGCCAGACTGTCGGCCAAAGTGCCGGCAAATGAAGAGGTAATGAGTCTCGTACAAAGGGACCGAAACTAGAGAGAAGAAGGGGCACATGAGTAGCCTCTGGTTTTCTCTCTCAAATAGGGGCTAAGGGTTTAAACGTGTGTAATACACATAACAAAGACAAGGGGTGAAACATATATAGTAACACTCTAGTTCAAATATAAGGATAGGGGCCTAAATGCAAAACTCGATCCAGTTTCATTTCGTGGGTGTCCAGTTATGTGTTTTGGGTAGACTATTAAAATAGTCTCAATAAGAGGTTCCCAATGAACCCATAAAAATTTATCAATCCGACAAACCATCATAGCCCCGGGTTTGTATTTGGTATCAAAATACCTATGAACATCATAGACGGTCGTCGGTATAATTATCATATCTTCCTTAATGAGATGTTGATTAAATTAATGTGTGTATTGTTTGATTAAAATTTTTTTGCAATGTGATAGTTTTTTAATCCACTTATTTTTCATAAAAATGATTTCCAATACCAATAGTTTTTTCAAGACTTTAAAGAAAATTTACAAATAATGTGCATTGCCTTGATTAACTTAATAAATGTCTTTAAAATCATGCTACATGTACAATGGTAGTTGACAAAGTTTGTTGTCAATCATGATTTGGCATTATCACATTCATCCATTTAAAAAAATTTAAAAATTATTTTTAAATCAACTGTCCAGATTTTGCCACATCAAACATTATCAACAAATCTTATTGAAATTACGAGGTTCGACCCAAACTACACCTAGAGGGGGTGAATAGGTGATTATACGGAATTAATAATTAAATAGAAACAAGTCACTTTTAATTATTTCTAAATGATTAATTAAAGAACCAATATTTTTCATGTTGAATTATCGCAGTTATATGAAAACATTAACAACACAAAGAATAATCACGGAGAAACCTCAATAGGGTAAAAACTCCGGGCACTTTTGTCAGTCAACAATTCACTATAAACTAATTATGAACTTACAATCCGACAGACATGACTTCCAGTAGTATTTTTTGACTTCATGACTGCAATTACAACAGTCCTCCTGGATTGCGTGCTCCTACACCAATTCTCAGCTGTAGTTTTCAACGCCATCCTGGACTGCGTGCTCCCGCACCAACTCACGGCTTTAGAATTCGTCTATCTTCTATAGATCAACGAATTATTTAGTGTTCTCCAACGACTGAAACTCCAATCACCTTTACTTGATTTTCAGAACTCTGACAGCTGTATTAGAAGTTGCAGTTTGGTATTTGAATTAAGCGGGTTTGATGTTTTCAATGCCAAAACCAAATCAAAACAATGAAGGTTGAAAGCTATAGATGATTTTGATGGAAAGGATATGAAGCAATCAATGTTTTCTCTCAACCTTCAAAAAACATTCAGAGGCGTGCTGGTTTTTATACGCTAGGTTTAGGAATGAATAGGCCGAATAAAAAGCCTTAAAAATGCGAATTAAAATTTTCCAGTTAAACCCTGTCGCTCGAGCGAAAGTTGGGCAACAAAGAAGCGATAGTGTGTCGCTAGAGCGAAGGCCAGTCGACAGGCTAGCGATAAAGTTTCTATTTATGCCGCTCGAACAAAGTCATGGCAACAGTCTAGTGAAATTGCGGTGCAATTTTTTCCTTCTTTCCATTCTCGAACCCTCACATTAAATCTAGTCCTTTTTGTTTATAGATTTGCCAATTATATTAAAAACCTAAAAAACTTCCCCTTGGGCATTTTATGACAAAACTACAAATTTAAAGTCAGGGTAATAAAAAAAAATAAACTCAAAACAACGACTACAACCAAACCAACTATCTTGGCTGAAATGTGTTTTTTCATTGTCAAAACTTGTTTCCTGAAACAAACAACTCAAAACCTAGTGTAAAAGTACGTGAAACAGTAATATGGATAAACACAAATCGAATAGTTAACCATTAGTCATACCAGCTAAAAATAAACAAAGTCATGGCAACAGTCTAGCGAAATTGCGGTGCCATTTTTTCCTTCTTTCCATTCTCGAACCCTCACATTAAATCTAGTCCTTTTTGTTTATAGATTTGCCAATTATATTAAAAACCTAAAAAACTTCCCTTTGGGCATTTTATGACAAAACTACAAATTTAAAGTCAGGGTAATAAAAAAAAATAAACTCAAAACAACGACTACGACCAAACCAACTATCTTGGCTGAAATGTGTTTTTTCATTGTCAAAACTTGTTTCCTGAAACAAACAACTCAAAACCTAGTGTAAAAGCACGTGAAACAGTAATATGGATAAACACAAATCGAATAGTTAATCATTAGTCATACCAGACATACCAGCTAAAAATAAGATGCATTGAATCATACCAGCTAAATTAAGATACAATATCAATGTAAACCAACATACCAAAAGAAACATTGATATCACTAAATATTAAAACTTAATCTAGTTGAAACGAATATTATATACTTTCGAATCAAAAATTTTATCATTCAATGTTAATGTCAAATCAAAAAATTTAAAGTACCAAAAGTTTACTACTCCCACTTTTTGTCACAAATGACAAGAGACCGATAACTAACATACAAGAACCCAAACATACAGTTGTTAGCATGTATAAGTATAAGCAATGAACATTAACCCTTCCCACACACGTAACTCAAGTTATCATGGAGTAAATTGTATAAGTGGTCCATATGTGTAAAGTGCCACTAATCATTTGGAAGTAGGATTCCAAACCTTAATTTTGTCAGAAATGACACGCTAAACACTACTGCCAATAAGTGTATTCCACTACTTATAAAAGTCAAATCATTTAAAGCACATTAGAACCTTTACAGAAACACTCATTTTGAAAGAAAAATTTCTTTTATCCCCCTGACTTTGAGCATAATTTATTTTCACAACTTTCAATATTGTAGACTCATTATTATTTTTCACATCTTAAGTGCATGCTCGTCTTCATTAAGTGACTAAAATGAACCCTATAGCGAGCTTTAGGCCGATTAACCCAAATTTAGTTGATCATAGGCATTAGTTTATCAGAATTCCCACGAGCTTAATTACTCAGTCAAATAGGCTCCAAAGAAAAACATAAGATATTAAGCTTTGTGTTATAAGGGGATAAACTTGAGCATAGGTCTAATAAACAAGGTTAATTCATGTTCAATATCACCTTACTAAAATGTGAATGTCATCCTAAATCTCACATACGCGGTAGAGTCTCACTAACAATATCATAATGTGTGCTGTGCAGATGGTATATGAAGACACATATACTAAGTACTCCACAAATAACTTAAGTCAGCAATGAAAACTATGTTACAGCTCATTGATTAAACTCATGCTTAATCACAACAAATAAAATCAATTGTCAAAGAACACTTTCCGCATTTTTATTTTCCAATTTTTCATTTTTTTTTATTTTAAAGCATAAATACACNAGCAATGAAAACTATGTTACAGCTCATTGATTAAACTCATGCTTAATCACAACAAATAAAATCAATTGTCAAAGAACACTTTCCGCATTTTTATTTTCCAATTTTTCATTTTTTTTTATTTTAAAGCATAAATACACCAAGCACACAAAACAACAACAAAAACAAAAAATTATAAAAAGTAATTAAATAATAACAAAAATGAGTTTTCTACCTAGAAAACAAGTAAACAAATATGATGCAAGCATAAATTAATGTAACACAGTTCTAAAGCACGAGCATGCACCAACGTAACTAATTAAAGAGGTACACAAACACCAATAGTCGTCCCAAGAGTTTCAAATCTCCAACCATCTAATGGTTTGGTAAATAGATCAGCTAACTTATTTTCTGTAGAGACGTGCTCAAAAGTTACAACACGGGTATGTACAAGCTCTTGAATAAAATGATGTAGTATATCAATAGGTTTTCTTCGAGAGTATCGAAAAGGATTTTTGGGAATATTGATGGCACTAGTGTTATCACAAAACATTGTAATAGTTCCTTCATTAATTCCATAATCACTCAACATCTACTCATCTAAAGCAGATGAGCGCAGCAACTTCCTACAATTATATATTCGACCTCTACCATAGATAATGAGATAGAATTTTGTTTCTTGCTCATCCAAGCTACTAAATTAGTACCAACATAAAAATATCCTCCAGAGGTACTTTTTCTATCATTAGCATTTTCAGCCAGATCGGCATCGAAATATCCAAAAATGTCAAGATTAGAGTCCCAAGAGTACATGACTACATAATCTAAGGTTCCATTAATATATCTAATGATACGTCACAAGGCGCTCAGGTGGGATTCTTTGAGATCAACCTAAAAGATTACACGCACCCCAACACTAAAGGCTATATCATGTCTACTTGTAGTGATATAAAGTAAACTACCTATCATACTCATATACAGTACCTGATCAACACTCTTACCTGTAAGATCATGACCTAACTTGACACTAGTGCTCATGGGGGTTCTAGTGTGTTTCTTAATGCCTAGTCCAAAATGTTTGACAAGATCTTTAGCATACTTCGCTTGAGATATGAACAACTCA
>CAIGRP010046360.1:0-52530 GCA_903798385.1 Fraxinus cuspidata
TAGATTTTAGTGTGACGACAAGTTAAGCATATGCTATTTCATTTGTTAAATGATCAATATTAAGTTAAGCCCCTTATGAAAATAGTAAGAAAATTCGGGGCGTTACACAATGAACAATGTCATATTAACTATTAAGGGCAAGATTCTTTATTATCATGTTGTGGTTATATTTCCTATCATGTTTTTAGGGTTGAAAATACAAGTCAAGTAAAATAACTACTAATCTATCCTGAGTACAATCACTTTTTTCTAGCTAAGAAGATGTAAAAAAAAAAAAACTCATAAAATAGTAGTGCGGGACAAAATTTCAGAACCGTATTGATCCATCTGAACCTCGCTTGGAGTGTTTGATTTGATTCGTTTCTGCTTAAATTAAATACCCAAATGGGTACTGGAATCGAGAATTTTATTTGGTTCTTGATTCTAGACCAATAACTGAATCTAACTAATTTTTTATATTGAATAAGTATAAATTTTCCTACTAACTAATTTTCAGTCTACGTTCAATTTCATATCACAATCCACCTAACACTCGCTCATTCCATCATTTAGGTTTAGTTGTTGCCCTTGTTTTCAACCGTTTCTCCTTTCACAAGTCACGACTTTATCTTTGCTCCTTGAAATCCACACGGACCAAACCATCAAATCCTATATATTACCATATTAGTTTTTTATGTTTGTTAATTGTAATTTTTCAATTATTTCTTATTAGTTGCACAATTATGTTTGTTAATTGCACTTTTATTTTTGTTTGTTTGTTAATTGGATAATTTTTTTAATGTAGATTTGAAGGCTTGAATGAATCAAAGGAATCAATAGGAATCATGAATATTTTAGCGTTGTTATTTACTTTTTGATAATTTGTATACATTGGCAAATGGATCTTATTAGACAACTTGTTATTTGTATATAATTGGACAATGTTATTTTGTAAGAATTAAATTGAACACATCATTGGTTGAATTAATTTATTATTGTAAATGTTAAAAAATTAATTATGGTATGGAATCGAACCAAATGGAATTGACTCGGTTCGGCTTCATAATTAAATTTGGATCCGACATTTTCACTTACTATATACCCAATAATTCTTATTCGAATCAAATCGAATTGAATCATGTCCATACTATAAAATATATTCATTATTTTCCACAACTACTCGTTTTGATTCAAAATATATTCGTGCTTTCTTCCTTTTCCAACCACTACCCTAATTTTCGACACAACTTGAATTAAAGAGTGAAATTACCAATATGCAATATATCCCTTGTTGGTACTGATTAAAATCTAGGCCCCTGTTTAAGTTACATTAAAATTTTCATTCTCATTCTTCTACTCATTTTCAACCACATATTCTTCAATAAAATAATATTTTTCATCACATCAATAATTTTTCATTCCTNGTGAGGTTTTAGAATAAATAAGCCCATGTTTGGTCCACATTAAAATTCTCATTCTCATTCTTCTACTTATTTTCAACCACACATTCTTCAATAAAATAATATTTTCCATCACATCAATAATTTTTCATTCCTTTTCAATCACACATTTTCCATCAATTTACTAATCCAAAATACATTCTTCCAAAATAATGTGGCTCAAACATACCCTAGATTTTAATTTAAGTTTAAATCAACAATAAATTTTAACCACATATTTTCTGGTTTTCAGAATTTTTAAATCACATATTTTATTAAATTCAATCAAAATATGTTAAGATTTGAGGTTCCATCTTAAAAGGTCAACCTTATTAAGAGGAGCAGTCCAAACTCTTACAAATTGGTCTATATTTTTTTTACGTTATTCGATGTGAGATTTTATCCCTTAACATGCCCCCGCAAGATTGGGCTCGTTTGAGCAGACCAATTTTGAAGTCCTTGTGCTCAATTTTTTTGTGTCTTAATCGAATTGAATTGCTCGTTAGAGTTTAATAGGCTTTGATACCATGTTAAGATTTGAGATTCCATCTTTAAATGTCAACCTTATTAAGAGGAGTAGCTCAAACTTTTATAAATTGGTCTATATTTTCATATTTATTTGATGTGGGATTTTATCCCTTAACATGTCCCCTCAAGATGGTGGCTCATTTGAGCATAATAATCTTAAAATTCGCGTGCTCAATTTTGTTTGAGTCTTAATCGGATCGAATTGCTCATTGGAGTTTAATGTGCTCTGATACCATGTTAAGAATTGATGTTACATCTTAAAAGGTTAACTTTATCAAGATGAGTAACTCAAACTCTCATAAATTGATCTATATTTTCATCTTTATTCGATATTGAATTTTACCCCTTAACAAAATATACTCCCTAACAAACAGTGGCATCAAATGAGATATGAAATAAAATCCCATTTAGACAATCATACAAAATGATGTATAATCAAGTACTGGTTGCATCTTCATGCTGCCCCCATTTGCTTCAAGTTGAAGCCTAGCAATTTTCCTGTGTTGCCCCTATCAGATTTCTCAAACGCCATAAAAATACACTTTAATCACTAAAATTCACAATGAGTGAGTGGTTCAAGAATATCCATTGTATATATTATTAAATAATTCTCCCATTAGCACATCGCCACCCCCTTCAACTCATTCACTTTCTTTACTCATCCCAGCTCACTGCACTCCACAGAAGCAGAAATGGCTAACTCAATTACCATTCCCAGTTATACCCTTTTCTATTTACTCATCTTTTCTTCTTACCACCTCCCCATTTTGTCCATTAATGTCATCGATTTGTTAACCTCGTACCCCGATCTCTCGGACTTCACGAACCTCTTGACAACAACCGCCGTCGCCGCCGATCTGGCCCAGCGCACCTCCGTCACGCTCCTCACGGTACCCAACGCGTTCTTGCATAGTTCCTCCCCCGATCTCACGGCGGGACACCACCCTTCTAGTAACCTCGCCGACGTTATTCGATACCATGTCCTCCTTGAGTACCTTTCTTTGTCCGACCTCCGTCAAATACCGCCATCTGGGAAACTCGTCACCACCCTGTTTCAGACAACCGGTCGTGCAGCGTCTAACTCCGGCACTGTCAATATCACGTTTAACCCTTCTTCAAACGCCGTTACTATCTACACTCTTACATCTAATGCTACTCTCCTTGCCCTAATTAGAACTCTTCCTTATAATATCTCGATTTTCTCCATTAATTCTCTTCTAGTCCCTTACAATGTCGATCTAATGGCTTCTGAAACTCGCCCGCCTTTGGGGCTCAATATTACGAAAGCACTAATTGATGGGCACCAATTCAATGTGGCGGCATCGATGCTCCAAGCATCTGGGGTTGTTTCTGAGTTTGAAGCCGACGAGAGTGGTGCCGGAATCACACTTTTCGTACCAACTGATGACGCATTTGCCGATCTGCCTTCATCGGTGAAGCTCCAGTCTCTACCGGCGGACAAAAAAGCAGTGGTTTTGAGATTCCACGTATTGAATTGTTACTACCCATTAGGTTCTTTGGAGTCGATAGTGAATCCGGTTCAACCCACATTGGCGACGGAGCAAATTGGGGCTTCGAGTTTCACACTAAATATCAGTCGGGTTAACGGGTCGGTGGGCATTGATACCGGGATAGTGCAGGCGTCCGTGACACAAACGGTGTTTGATCAGAAGCCGGTGGCGATTTTTGGGGTATCCAAAGTTTTGTTGCCCAGAGAATTTTTTGGGAAGAATCCAATTGAAGTGAACAAACCAGTAACCGCGGGTGCTCAGCCACCGGATATTGCACTCTCACCCGTGGCCGGAATGTACAGTCCAGCAGGTCATGATTCATCACCGGCTGGAATGGAAATAATATCAGCAGCTGAGAAGGGGGGATTGCAAAGATTATTGTTGGGTTTTTGGTGTATATGGTTGACTTATCTATATCTATGGCGATGAGATTTGATTATTTTTGGATTGTAATCTTGGAAAATCGAAATGGAGCTACAGAGGCAGCCATTTTCCCAGTGGGATAATTCATCAATATCACGAGATAATTTAAATTGCCAATAATTCTAGATCCCAATTTCATTTTTGTATCATTTTCTTGAATATGCACTTTTCAATTGTTATTGTAAAGCACTTGAAATTTTTTATTATGTAATATATTACCAAATTCAGTGGTAAAGTGAGTGGAAAAATCTTGGATTGCTTATGCGTCTGTTGCACATTTTTATTCAAGAACAAGATTGCGGAAAAAGCTGAAAACTTGATATCTTGTATTAAATTGGAAAATTTGCAGTCTTTTTGGCCCCAAAAAATGCAAAATTGAAGTGTACGGTTTTTCCCTATTGTTATAAAAGAAGAGAAATGCTTTCCTTTCCTTTCTTTTCTTGGATCTTCGCTCTTTCTCTGTTTCAACAGTTGCTGCCTTTTATCATATGATATGTTTGTCTCCAAATATTTGTCCCTCTTTTGTTGTTTCTTTCTATTTTCTTGTTCTATGAATTTGATTGAGTGCTTAGTATGAAGGGTAAAAAGTCTAGTTTGAGGAAAGCGTGAACATGTTGTCCAGATTTTTAAAAAAAGGGGCTCGTTTTTGGTCGTTGGTATTATAAGCCCATCATAGGAAGAGTTGGGCTGCGCTTTTAAATTAAACTGGAGCCTTATTTTTAACCTGTTTACTAAGTAGTAACTTCGTATTTGACCACCATTATTTCAAAATTCTGTAATTTTCATACTCATTTTCAATCATACATTTAAATAATCAAATATTTTGCACGTAAATCTAAAATTTTCTCTATTTTTAAATCACACGTTCTTAAAAAAAAAAAATATTCAAAACATTATTTTTTTAAAAAAAATAATGGCCATCAAACATGGTGGTTTTAATTGATTTTTTTTGTATTAATTGGGATGAGAATAATATTAATCTGTGTCTATTAAACGCTCTAATTTGAATGGACAGTGAGTCATAGGCAATACTTCAAAAGGAAATTATTTTATTGTACTTAATAATTTTACCCTCAAAACTTAATGTTATAAAATAATTATTTCAGGAATGAAATATTATTTTATGGCCCTTCTATAAGGAAAATAGACCCATTCAAAAAATGTGTTGGCGTATGTAATATGTTGTTGTGTTGAGAATGTATTGAAGTAATAATTAGAGCACTCCGATGGTGGTGTAATATTGGTATCTCCAAAATTACTTTGCATTCTCATTTACATCGCGGCGAATTTAAATTTGGATTTTGTTCTAATGAAAAGATTTAAATTCACTTTTTGCATCATGTGGATGTTTTATATTTTTTGTCGAAAAATGTAATTTGCATCTCTCCATTGGAGATGTTTTCGACTACTTGGGAGATCTAAATCTCTATTTTACATTATCATTGAAGATGCTCGTCAGGAGACAATTGATCTCACTCGATGTGTTAAACTTTTAGTAGGCGGCGATAAATAGAAATAACAGATTTCAACTCTTATGTAGAAAAGTTAGAGACGGGCCAGATGGCCTACATATTTAGAAAAAGAGGGAGCAGACAAAGAACCATCATTTGATTCTGCAATTTAAGATAATGAAAAATGTACTGTAATTTAAACAATAACGTCCAAGTGTACATTTTTTTATGTACACTTTCTTTGACATCTCACATGTTTTCAAAAAATTATAGGTGAGATTTTTTTTTTTAAAAGAAATTGTCTCACGTAGCACAATGTAAATAATGATATAAAAGATTATGTATATGTATCATGATTGTAATTTAAATCCTATAATAATATACAAACCTTGTCCTCCCCCATGCCTAGTCTTCATGTCTCTCTCCATTTAAAAAATATAATAATAATTTTACGATAACTCGTGATACACTCTAGCATCTTAGCATCGATTTTTAACTTGTACACATAATCAACTACGGTGCTATCATCATAATAGTAATGCTATTTTTATGTAGTACATACAAATAGCATCATTTAAGAATGTGACATGAATTTTATTAGCACATAAATTGTTGACTGTAAGCAATGCCTACAAAAAGCATTATCAAATAATTAGTCTTTACGACCTTGCAACCAATATTTATATGAATTTAATAATGGGAAAAATTCATAATTTAGGTGTAAAGTATATGTCAATTCAAAACTCTACAATAAGTTTAGATTTTCAAGTGATAACTAAATAATAATAAAAAAAATTATTAATTAAATATATTAAAGTCACAGTTATACAATTAATGGTCACGATCACATACTGATATATCACAACTTATTATTTGACAAATATTAACAAATTAATTGATCGTAGATTATTTTTCGATCAAAAATAAAAATTTATAGGTCATAATTTATTTATTCGTCACAAGTAATAAATTTTATTGGTCACAACTTATTTAAATGTCACATATTTTTCAAATTAATTGGTCACAAATAACCAAATGATTGGTTACATACACCAAACATCTCACCTCTACCCCTACCCCCATCACCAATCTCAATCTACTGCCAATACTTGGTTACAAATAATCATATAGTTGGTCACAAATTCTCTTCATCTCATTCCGTCGCTACCACCACCACTACCACTACCACCAACAATAGTGCAACTGCCAACAAAAATCACCCCAACACCAAAACACGAAAATCACCACCACTCCAAAAATAACAAACCCAAAACACCACCAAATGCAGCAAACTACCACCATCATCACTCTCTAGATGTCGACTTTGCAGCTTCCCTACTTTCAGTGAGAAGGCGATGCAAATCTTCTTCAACGGGCGATGGTGCAATCTCTAGCAGGGACGACACTCAAATGTCATATCTCCAACAATCTAGCAGTTCACAGCGGCTTCAATCTAAGCGGGCCAGTCAGTGGTCACGATTCCATGGTGAGCAATCGTCTCTATGAACTAGATGGTGGGATGAGATTGGATTGGATATATTTTATATTATTATTATTATTAATAATTAAATTAACACATGATTTATGATTAAATAAATTTATTATTTGATTTTTGGACTATGATCTTGATAAGTCTAATCTAGTGTAATTTCTAGTTTAATAATTATTCAAAGCCCATTCCAAAATTCAAAATGGGCTTCGCATTGCTGTGAAAAAACAAGTAAACATTTTGGTACTTTCCAAGAAGTTTCCTCTAAAACTAAAATTAAAAAGAGAAATGGGTGGTCAATTAGTTGCGTTCATAATTTCAAACAAAGATTAGTTGTCACTGTTAGATGATTTAGTCAGCAATGATGTTAATATTTCAAAAGTGATATTATAATTTAACAAGTACGCGTTTATTCCTACTTGTTTATTGTATAAAACAATTTTTTTAAACAAATTGTAATATACCGTCTAACTAAATTTTGCCCCAAACAATTTTATCTAAAAAGATTAACTATAAAGATAAATTTTGTGTGTTTAATTGAATCAAGCAATAAATAATTAAACTTTCACATATCGGTTCCCATTTTTTTTTTCCCAATTTCTTTACACTAAAACGTGACATAATATTACTGTTGCCGACTCTATTTGATTGAATGAGTGTGGGGCAATTAACTATGCAAACCAGTCATTTTAATGTCAAAAATTTCAACTTGTCAATTTTGCATGCATAGCACATTTTAAGCCTCCCAACTTCCTTCCAATCATACTTTGACATTTCCAACTTTTGGCACAGGCAAGATTCCTCACATGTCCATCATCAGGACCATGTTTAATTGATTTGGTAATTTGTTCGCACTTTCTCAATAATCCTCCGTATGACCGAAATGCCGTATCACATCCCGACCACCTGAAGTTATAATTTATCTATACTTTTTGCGTTCCATCAAGACACGATACGGGGTATCATTTTAAACCTTAAGAGCCAACCATGAATTTTTTTTACGATTGTTGTCTAACTTGGGGACCATCAACTTGGCTACAACGGGAGATTAGTCTTTTGTCATGTCATAAAAAGAATTTAAATAATTTTTTTAAAAAAAATTGTTTAAAAAGGTGGAAAATAGATTTTGGTCAACAAATGAATTGTGAAGAAGGTGGCTTATGAGGGTTCTCCACTTTCAATATTTAATGATGATGCTTCTTTGAATTTTAATAGTATGATATAATTATCAAAGTGGACAATGAACTTTTAATTATTTTCTAATTGAATAATAAAACCAGGTTCTCTTAGTCACCCATTTCAATTTTCTTTTTATTAATTCACATTCACATTCACATTCAATATAATATTGTCATTAAACAATGATTTTTTTTTCTCATGCTTAAATGAAATAAGAAAAAAAAAATATTTTTCAACAAATATGAATGAAATTTAAATACCTCCCAGCATATTTTTAAATAGTAATAAAATCTTGTTTTGACTTTTTAATCAACTTATAAGTTTTTATTTATTTATAAGCAATATCTTGTTTTAAAAATAATCATAATTGAATATTTGTTTTGAATGAATGTTGAAAATCTTTGGTTGGAAGATGAAAATGTAACCCATTCTAGAAGCTGAATGAGGCTCGAGCCTGAAGGTCAAAGCCAAGTATACCCCGGCACCTAGCACTAAGAGATATAGAAACTACATGTGAATTTTTTTTAAAAAAATAAATGAATTGAGTAAAAAAATTCATGACAATTATTAATGATAAACTAAATAATATATTCAGTACATAAAAAAATCATTATATGAATAAATTTTCATCGCTCATGTCTGCGTGTCAATAATATACATTCTTCCGACCAAATAAAAATATCTATCTTTTAAGATATGATCGAATTTTTATGCTAAATAGAAACATATCAAACATCATCAAAAGAAAAAAGAAAAAAGATTAATGTTACCGAAAAGCTATCCAGTTGTTAGTCCAGTTTCAATATCTATTACTTTATATTTTACACTCAATTGAAATGTAATTATGATTAAATGAAAAATGAAAAATATCTTAATCAATTGTCAAGAATTTAAATTCTTTCCCAAACCTTAAAGAAAACAAACTTGTTGTTACCTGATTTGTTTTCTAATTGGACTTGGTAAAACTAGAAATAGTAAACGGCATTTTTCAAATGGAAGTTAGTAAAAGTCAGTATTTGAACAAATTCATTGAAAGTGGCTGACTCAAAGAATGTCACAGTCAAGACTAACCTATGCCACAGTAATTTGTGTGTTACGTTTCAAAGGCCACTTCCATATTGGGGACCCACTAGAAATTCTCTATTTTTTTAGTACAAAACTTTTTGTGTGTGAAATTATCAAGTTACTTTATTTTTTTCATATTTCAAAGCTCAATTATCTAATTTTTGTACATGTGCATTTAGTTGAAGAATGGTTATGTGTATGATTGGATTTTCTGATCTTTTCCGTCTTGATCTTCAAAGCAAGTTAGAAATAAAACATATAAATAAAGATAAAAGAATATTGTAGTAGAGGCCTCCAATCTATCAAATTTTCTCACTAATCGGGATCGAGAAATGACGGGGACAGGGATAAAGTCCCCGTCTGAAGACCATCTTGGCCCGGAATCGGGGACGGAAAATAGGATTTTGGTCCAAACCTATTCCGTTATCATTCCTAACCAAAAGCAGCTAGAAGGTGTAGGAGGCCAAACCAAAGGCGGCTAGAGAACCAAACGATAGAGTTCGGAACAACGAGAAAGACAAATCCTGAGGGGGTTATCGTAGCGTGGGGAAACTATATTTTCTTTCTCAAAACTCAAAATCCTTGACATTAGCCAACTTATAAAGTCAAAATAATTATTACACATTACGCTAAACATTTGATTCGTTTGACAAATTTATAAATGTTATAAAGAGAAATAGTAAGAAGGATAATTGTGAGTGTATGGAAATATGTAGAAAATAAATAAGTTGTGATAGTGAATATATAATTAAAATTAATATTGAATCTTGATTGAATTTATAAATTAAGCATCAAAAAGTAAGTGAAAAGACATAATAGATACACATGCATGGTAGCCACCTAAAATACTAAAGAAGCAATAAATGTATGTATTATGTTTAGTAGAGTTTCAACCACTCCGCCTCACAAATAATTTATTTATTTCCTCCAAGTACATACATATAAAATTTTCTTTTCCTTGGGGGGCTATACACAAAGTCAAGTGAAGTAAATAAAATTATATGCAAGTTGACAAAAACAAAACGAATGGTTTTCAGCTTGGGAAATTTCATAGTGTTTTGTGCCACGTTTCATTTTAAAATTTTAAAAATAAAAAAAATTTAAAAATTCTACTCTCTTTATTCTGCATCGATTTTGACTTTTTCATCTTATTCCACTGTGCATGGCACTACGCTTTCTCCTTTCTACCCGTGATTTACAAGAAAATTTGTTACTCGGGTAAAACATATTTTTCATTTACACAACTTATAATCACTTTTTATCGATACATGTATTAAATTTTGTTTTCCTCGATTACTATTTTCATTCTAATGAAGGCATACTTATTATTCTTCATCTATTTCATAACTTATAATTACTTAAATTTTAATTAAAAACTGCACTTTAATGAATCTGAAATATTAGCAATAAGTCAACAAAATATAAATTAGTTGCATTGGAGAAAATTGGAAATGTCCAATAAATGAAAATTTCCTACCTTGCTTTCACGATTCCTCGCTGGCAGTCAAAACTAAAACTAAAAATAAAAAACAAATAAAATTCTATTTTTCAAATACAAACAAATCCCAACAAGCATCCACCGGACCTGAATTCCACCCCTCTCTCTTTATTACCTCAATCAACACTCCCCACACCAAAGTCAACGCCTCGACTCGCGATGATCAATGACTGTTAGATAAATAGCATTCTCCTCCTCCTCCTCCTTTTTTCTCTCACATTCTCGAAAGACTCATTTTTAAGTAATGAAATGAAGTTTTGAACAGATTCAAGAATCCTTTTTTTATTTTACCCCTTTACCCGGTTGATTTAATGGGCAACGGAGTTGGGAAACTGAGCGTGTGTTTCACCGGAGCTGTAAACGCCGATGGAGCCCGTCGGCGGAGGAAGGATATGGCGATGATGATAGCTGATCCGTTAGATGATCTGGGGCACTCTTTTTGCTACGTCCGACCCGAAGTGACGATGCTGTCTTCGTCTAAGGTGCATATGGAATACGAGGAAGCGTCTACGACGACGTTTAGGTCGATCTCCGGCGCCGCCGTTAGCGCCAACACGTCAACGCCGCTCTCTACGGCCTTTGTCGACCACTATTCGTATGATAGTATTGACCGCGCCTCTGCCTTTGAGAGTTCTACCTCCTTTGCATCAATCCCTCTGCAAATCATCCCGAGAAATTCTGGCACTTACTCCGGCCCGTTGTTCAATAATACGGGCTTCATTCCCAATTCGGGCCCTATGGAGCGTGGCTTCATGTCTGGCCCAATTGAGAGGGGATTCTTATCGGGCCCTCTCGATCGTGGGATCCTCTCGGGACCTCTCGAAAGGGGCAGCTCCGATCAGTTCCAGAGAAGCTATTCGCATGGGGGTTTTGCGTTTCGGCGCAGATCGAGGAAAGGATCGCTGATTCGGGCCCTCAAAAGAGCTTTATCAAAGAGCATCACCAGAGGTCAAAACTCCATTGTTGCTCCGATTAAAGGCGTTGTTTCGATGAAGGAAAATGATTGGATGGTGGGTTCAGAGAAGCAAAATGAGCTAACAATCAGTAGTAGTGTGAATTTCAGCAGTGAGTGTAGCTTGGATGATGATGATTCATTGGAGAATCAGAATCTTCAGTGGGCTCAAGGAAAAGCCGGGGAGGATCGAGTTCACGTGGTCATCTCTGAGGAGCATGAATGGGTTTTTGTTGGGATTTATGATGGATTCAATGGCCCTGATGCACCTGATTATTTGTTATCCAATTTGTATTCATCCGTTCATAAAGAGCTCAAGGGTTTGTTATGGGATGACAATAATAAGACTGACAATTCATTGGTTTCTAATTCATCTGCTGCGACTGAGAATGGAAACTTGGAAGCTGATGATTTTGGTTCGATTAGGAGTTCCGATGTGGAGGTTTTACGAGATAGGACTAAGGATGGTTGTTCGAGATGTGTAGAGCAAGATAATTATCCTAACGAAAATAAGAATTTGAATTCTGATTTGTGGTATAGGAAAAAACTGGGGAGGAATTTGAAGAGTAAGTATAAAGGAACAGCGAAGAAATGGGAGGAGAATCAGAGGAGGTGGAGATGTGAATGGGATAGGGAAAGATTGGAGCTTGATAGGAGATTAAAGGAGCAGCTGAACAAAAACAGATTGAATGGATCAGGGGCGGCTAATCACTCGGATGTGCTAAAAGCTCTTTCGCAAGCATTGAAGAAAACGGAGGATGCATATTTGGATCTTGCTGATAAGATGGTCATGGAGAATCCCGAGCTTTCTTTGATGGGTTCCTGTGTTCTTGTGATGTTGATGAAGGGAGAGGATGTTTATGTGATGAATGTGGGTGATAGTCGAGCAATTCTGGCTCGGAAGAAAGAACCAGATATTTGGAGCCAGGATTTGGAGAGAATCAATGAAGAAACATTACATGATCTCGAGTCGTTTGATGGTGACATGTCAAATGCTTTACCCAGCTTAACTGCTTTTCAACTCACCATGGATCATAGCACCTCTGTGGACGAGGTGAAAAGAAAATATCTGGATTAAGTTCTTTCATACATCTGATTGTTTTAGTTTTTAATTGATCGTATAATAATCTATTTCCAGGAAGTTCAAAGAATTCGAAGTGAACACTTGGACGATGCTTCTGCTGTGATCAATGACCGTGTAAAAGGTTCTTTAAAGGTCACTCGAGCTTTTGGTGCCGGTTTTCTCAAGCAGGTATGTCCTGCTATAGGATTTTTGCAGTCAACTTCTTGCAGTAGACAATGTAGATAAAACATAGATAAAGTTAAACCGTGTTTGAGAAAAGTAGATTCCTCAATTGGCCACAGTAAGTTCTTTCAATGAGTAAACATCAAAAGTGTGCAAACAAAGTATATGCCTACCCTTTCTGAGGTAGAGAAAAGTTGCTTTACTTTCTTTACATATTTGGGATGGTTGTTGACATCCCGACCGTCATATTTACCTGTAACTATTTAGCATTTCACTATCATGCATCATATAACTTATTCTGCCATCGATTCTAGTGGAAAGTAAGACTCGTCTTGTGGGATTCCATTCCTGATCCTGGGCCAGAGAGAAAAAGGATATCTTAAGTTTTAAAAAAAAATGTCACTTGGTTTGTAGGAATTCTTTTGAGATGATGCAGTTGGATTGGCAATTTCTAATTGGCTCGTTCGATAAGTGAATTGGACATTACCTTGTGCTAACTTCCTCTAAAAACTCATCTGATTAGACAAAATACTCTCGGAAAATATATAAAACAGACCCAAAAGCAGTTTCTTAGCCTCAATAGCCACTTTTGGCTTTTCGAAAGCCATACCAAACAGGCGGCCTGTAATACTGCTTATCACATATGAATAGTATGCTGAAAACTCCTAAAGAGTCCTGAATAGTTAACACTTTTTCCATTGTCAAAATAGCGCACCAATTTTTTTGGGTATTATGTTTTAATTGTATTTCTATAGGAGAATCTTTGATGCCAACTATTTCCATCAGAAATGCTATTTTGATCATGTTCTTTCGAAATTTATCGTGCTTATATTTCTCGTGTTTGTGCAGCCAAAATGGAATGATGCACTCTTAGAGATGTTCAGAATTAACTATATAGGAACTTCTCCTTATATCAACTGTCTACCATCACTCTACCATCACCAATTAGGGCCAAGAGACAGGTTCTTGATATTGTCATCGGATGGACTCTATCAATACTTCACAAACGAAGAAGCTGTATCAGAAGTTGAACTCTTTCTCTCTTGGTCACCAGAAGGAGATCCTGCACAACATTTGGTCGAGGAATTGTTGTTCCGTGCAGCAAAAAAAGCTAGTAAGTTTTAGTGTCAGATTATATTGTTGTTTCATCATAGATGTCCTAACTGAAGCGGGGAAACTAAGGTATCATGTTTGTGAATATGTTTGATTTTCAGGCATGAATTTTCAAGAACTGCTCGAAATACCACAAGGGGATCGACGTCGCTACCATGACGACGTATCAATAATTGTTATTTCTTTGGAGGGAAGAATATGGAGATCATGTGTATAATTAGGAAAAATAATAATAATAAAAAGGTTATAATTCAAAAAAATCTGTCGACAACCCATTTTTGATGTTCTTTTCCTAATCACCTATTGAAACATGACGATAAGTGAAAACTTAGTTGTGAATTGTACTAGGTGATGAGGATTGTAAAGGTGAAAAACTGTTCATCGGTTATAATCTGCCATAGAAAAATTGTAAGTTTTCCAAATAATCGACATCCTATGGAAGAAATTTTGCTCTGCAACTTCATTTTCAGTATTTTTACTGCTCACATTTCAGCTTTTAGTGGAATTGTCGTAGTTTTAGTGCTTGAATGTTGATCATCTGTGTATGCTTTGCTCGTTCTATGATTGCTTCAGAAGTAGGCTTAATCTTTGAATTATTTGTCGGGCTATGTTGTTGCTTTTCGTGCAGAAACTAGGAATTGCATTGAAAGGCCAATTGGGGTGAGGGGTCTATGTAATAATCACTTATTCTAATTGCTAACTAGTCGAGAAAATGAGTAGTAAATGAAATGTAGGTGGGAAGGTTGGGTATCAGCAATACAAAAATCCTGTCATTTTGTCATTAATATTTCACCAACAATTCAGATATGCTTAGCTAAATTTATTTCATTTGGCTACATGATACATGGAACAGAATTCAAAATGCCTTTAATGGCTTCTCTGAAATTCCATCAATTCAAGAAAAAAATAATTATTATTCATTTTATAAGATTTTAGATATTTTCTAATGTAGATTTTCTTTCTTTTTTTAATAATTGATAGATGAAAGTGTAAAATGTTTAAATCGTGACCCAATTCCATTGGGAATTAGTGTTTTGTTGAAAAAGGCTTTAAAGATATCAAAATGTGGATAAAGAAATTTTTGGGCAAGAGATTGGGTGTACAAGCGCTCAATTTCGGGCACCGGTGTCAATCGGATGTGAAAATTGGATTTGGAACAGAGATTAAGCGTCTGAGCGCTAGGATGAAGCGTTGCCCACCGCTTGCATATCCCGAACTTGGGCACTCAAGTGCCACACGCTACTCGAGATTTGGTGTTATCTGATCCACTGCCTGTTTTACGATTTGACATTTTTATGATATTCTTTACATCTAAAACATTATAATTAGGATTTTACATGTACTCTATATATAATTGAGTCTTCATTGTAATAGAACACGAGTTGGAAATATAAAATCATTATATTTTCTCATCATATATTGAATTCACCTCCTCTGTATGCTACTTTTTTCACGTAAATTTTTGTGTTCTTGTGTTTGTGATTGTTTACTTTCATATTACCATAATTTTCTTGTCTTTTTCATAACATAAAATTTGAAGTAGTTATTTTAAACACACAACAAGGGAATATTACTGTTAAGAGTCCTCAATTTTCCAAAATATAGCAAGTCCTCAGCTTTCAATTTATGATAACTGGATCCCCAAGATTTTGAATTTGTAGCAATTGGGTTCTCGATAGATGGTTTTGTCCTCAATCTTTCATTCACGAGACTTATTAGTCTTTTGAAGGGTAAAATGATAATACTGAATTTTAATTAATAAACAATAAAAGAGAGGAGAAAAAAAATAAATAGGAAAATAAAAGAAGAAGGAAAAAAAGCTACGTATCTGATATGGTTAAAATTATTATACCCCTGGGAGTAGAATCCAGGGGCGGACCAAAGATTTTGAGTGAGCACGGGGGGTCGTTGACCGTTGACCACCGATCGAAAAAAATATTAAACTTAAATATAACAATTATTTTGTTAAAACTGAACATATATAATTCTGTTATATATATATATATTAACAATATTAACTGAATGACATAATGACCAAGTTTTGTATAATTCAAAGGAAAAGCACATGTTCGAATATTTTTAATTGCATTAAAATTGTTGAAATTGAACATATATTATGTTGTTATATTTAGTGTCAAAATTTAACAAGTATTATGAGGGTCAAACTTTCAATAATCTTAAAGAGAGCTTATAGATTCGAATCCTCTCCTTATGGCATTTTGATAAGAACTATAGATCTAGAAAAATTGCATAATAAATTGGTTTGGAATTCGACTTCCAATTTGGATGTAGAAGCTCTAACCAACTGAACTACAAGAGATGTTTGAAAATAAAATGAATTACCAGATATATAACCTAAATTTTTTTTTTTTTATCTTTGTCAACAAAAAAAAAATTATTCCTAGCAGATCCATCACATGCGGTCGTCTGTGATCGTTGGGTGCTGGATCCACCACTAGTAGAACCCTTGAGGACATAATATGCTGACTTAACATGTATGGACTAGGGAGTTCTCGAGTTTTAACATGTCCTCGGGATACCCCGAGGACCTACATCGTACTTTCATGATGTCGGTGAAAACCGTCCTCGGGATACTGTGAGAACCCTAGATGTTGAGTCCTTTAGCACTTTTCTTCGCTAAACTCGAGGGTCTTTCCTACTTAAATCAAGACCCCACTTTCCAAGAATTCTAATCCTATTCAAACATCTTAACCCAAAACTCCTATACTTGGGAGGATTCTATCTCAACAATATTGTCATCAATTATGACCAGACTTACAATTGTAGCACAAATTCAACACCCATCTCAAGTAGGGCTCCCAAAAATAAGAATACTTAGCTAACCAACTTCTATTAGGAGTGTACTACTTATCTATATAAATATAGAGCTCCACTTCATTATTCAGGTACGCTTTGAAATAATATTTTGTTTATAATCTGACAAATAAATTCTCTCTAACTTAAGCATCAAATTGGTTTTTAAATATTTTTTTTGTTTATAATCTCACAAATAAATTATCTCTAACTTAAGCATCAAATTGACAACGAGGACACACCTCATCGCATTTCTTTTAAATAATGGAAGGTTATGTTTGTGCTCATCCTCAATTATCAAGCTCGAGAATCAACACATGCCATTTTTTTTTACATCAATATCCAACCCCCATGTTAGCGGTGGCAATGGGTCACTCTAAGACAGCTTGGCCCATGTACCCACGAGCTCGTCGAGCCAAGACAGCTCGGCCCATGTACCCATGAGCTCGGCCCGTTCAAACACGATTTGAGCACGAGCTCGTGAGCTCACGAGCTAAGCCCACGAGCTCGATTTATTTTTAATTTTTTTGACTTTTTTGTTCGCAGTTTTTACAAGCTCGTGGGCTCGTGAAATTTGGGCTCATGGTCGTGGCCACGAGCCGAGCCTTGCTAGACTCGTCACGAAACAAGCCCAAGCTTCTACGAGCCAAACCGACGAGTTACTCAATCCTTTTACCACCCTTACTCCATGTCAACCTTAGTCATGCTCTCTCCCTATATCCATACTCCAACCACTTTCGTGGGTGGGATCGGGGTAAGGGCGAGATTGAACGCGATTGATGGTAGTGGGGTAGGATTGGGATTGGGGTTGGAGGAGCGTCTCGTGCTTTTATTTTTTTCATTTTCTTTGAGTATCTCATTAAAGAAATAACACTTGAGGATTAGGGAAAGATCATAAATTTAGATGGCAGATTCAAAGAATGAAAGAACTCAATTTCAATAATGCGTCATTGGAACTCCTTCCTCTGTCCCATCATTCCTCCCACGACAACTTCCAGGAAACAACAAGGGAAACGTTCTAATAATTGGCTTCATTCTTAAAGTTGATTATGAAGCAATAAAATCAACTAAGCCTTATTTGATGTGAGAAGGCAAGTGTCGACCTCTTTTAACCTAAAAGGAGCCATTCTTTGTTCGAAGGGGGTAAGCAATAAAATATGGAAATTCTCAGTACCCACACTTGAGTCGTTTAACTCCGACCTCGAGGAGCGTATTCGACCATTTTACCCCTATGTTGTCGGCAAGAGTTCAACTAGATTCACTGTTTCTTTGATGATTTAGGTATAATTTCGAAAATATAAAGTTGATCAAAGGGTTCTAGTCAAATCACCTTTTTTCCATCAACATGAAACTTGACATATGTGTGATGTTTGCACGAGTGTGCATTGTTTAATTGAAATTTGACTCCAAAACTAGCAAACTTTGCTAGCATCCTACCAACCATATTTGTAAGCAATTTCTTCTGAAAGGACATTATGAACTAAGCTAACTTCCTAAATTCTACTTTTAATTGAGGTTGAAGAAGGCCAGGAAGGCTAGGGATATGTTGGACAATACTTTTGGAGAAAGGATACCGATGCTACCAAAAATCGTACATGTTAATTTTCGAGCTTAACGATCGAGAATGGGCACGAACAAGATCTTTCAGTATCTAAAATAAAGGCTTCGAGGTGTGTCCTCGCCCTCCCTCGATATTTAAGTCAAGAGAGAAAATTTGAGAAAAGATATGTGCTGAAAATTATGTGAAACGTACATTGATAATGAATTTGAATGATCTATTTATATAGGTAGGTAGTGTATTCCTAGTAGGATTGCACTATTGAAATCCTTAGGAGTTCTACCATGATTAGAAGTTGCAACTTGATTGGTTTTGTATTATCCATGTGTTTGGATAAAGATGAGACTCTAGTGGTAGAATCTTTTTAGGATGAGATAACGTACTAGCAGCATGACTCCGTTTCATTGAGTTGGATAAGTTTTGATATAGAGGAGATTCCTAATAAATCAAGGTTTGCATGGTACGAGATCTTAGCTATAAACTCGAGGAAGAGCTGTTGGATCGAGGAGGGTCTGAGCCCAAGGAGACATGTCCTGAGGAGATCATAAGGGTCTAGGTCAAATTGACCCCGAACTCCTCGGGCCCTGTGCTCGAGCTCGAACTAAATTGGACTCATCACTGGCCCTCGTGCATCCATGCCAGAGGCTCGTGCTCAAGATTTTAGGTGAGTGCATATTCCAGCATCAGGAATAAGTAACGCTGGAGATAAGATGGTCGATGTATGATCAGCCTCATGGAAAGGCATGATCATCCTTTTGATTAGGAATGATCAACCTTGAAAATAGGCATGCTCAGCCTTTTGATTAGGCAAGACCTGCCTTGAGAATATGCATGATCATCCTTTTGATTAGGCATGACCAGCCTTGAGACTAAGCATGATCAGTCTCGAGACTAAGCTGTTCGGCATGACCAGCCTTAAGACTAAGCATATCAGCCTTTTGATTAGGCATGATTAGCATTGGGAACTAGGCATGATAAGCCTTTTAATTAGGCATGACCAGCTTTTTGACTAGGCATGACCAGCCTTTTGACCAGGCATGATTAGCCTTTGATTAGGCATGATCAGCCTTTCGATTATGAAGACGAAGATGATGTTATCAGGCCTCAACCAATGATCTTGACTAAGCTTAATCCCACCCGATCATTATTCTGTATTTTCATTGTTTGTTTAATGCACGTCCAATCATTTGTATTTGTATCGAGCTCGAGCTTTGAGCTGCAAAGTTCGAGCAGGTTTTTAGAATATCTAATAAATAAGTTAGAAACTCGAGGAGTTTGAAGCTGCAAAGCTCGAACAATTTCTTAAAATAATAATCAAGTTAGAAACTCGATGTGTATACCCGAGCTATATAATATACCCAATAATCTCGAGCACAATATTTTTAAACTATCAAGTTACAGACTTGATGTACGTACCCGAGCAACATAGTATACCCATTAATCTCGAGCATTAATCTAGAGGAGATGGCCACTCGAGTCCTCGAGCCATATGGTTAGGGAAGGCTTTGATTCGCTTGCATGTAACAAGGTTTTGAGGTACTTGTATGAGGTAATGCTTTGATTTGCTTGCACGGGGCAAGGCTTTGAGTGCTTGTGCGGGGCAAAGCTTTGATTTTCTTGCACAAGGCAATGCTTTGAATGCTTATGTGAGGCAAGGTTTTGATTTGTTTGCACGGGGCAAAGCTTTGAGTGTTTGCGCGGGGCAAGGCTTTGAGGTGCTTGCGTAAGGCTTTGGGTTGCTTGCACGAGGCAATGCTTTAAATGTTTGCACGGAACAATGCTTTGATTTGCTTACACGAGGCAAGACTTTGAGTGCTTGCGCGGGGCAAGACTTTGAGGTACTTGTACGGGGGCAATGCTTTGATTTGCTTGTACGATGCAAGACTTTGAATGCTTGTACGGAGCAAGACTTTGATTTGCTTGCACGGGGTAAGACTTTGAGTGTTTGCGCTGGTTAAGGCTTTGACGAGCTGTTCGAAATGAAAAAAATAAGCTTTATTGGGATATAATCCCAACTCTGACTAATCAAAACAAACTTATCACGCATGCCCGACTAACTAAAAGGTAAAAAGTTGCGATGCGTGCAAGCCGACAAACCAAAGAAAGTGCAAAATAGAAAAATCAATAAGTAAAAGTAAAACAAACTACTTGTAATAAATCTTCAAATTATCAGCATTCTACGACTTGGAGAGTGGTCTTTCCGATGTGTCTCTTAGGTTGTATGCTCCTAGGTTAATATTAAGTTTGTGGATTGCTACGTTGTGGTCTATCCAGGGCATGTCCTTTACATTTCACGTGAACACATGAATATTGTGGGAAATGCAGCTTATAATCACATACATGTGGGTGGCATCAAGATCTCGTCCAATCCTCACTTTTTTACCGTGCTCGAGCTCAACCTCTACCAATTCTTCTACAGGAGCAAGTTTTCCTCTAAGGTCAGGCTCGAGTTCGGATGACGAGATTTGCATGACGTTGGTGTTTATTCCCCGAACACTAGTAATATAGCACTGTCTAGCAGTTCGTTGGTCTCCACGCACTATCCTTACACCATTACTTGTAGGGAATTTCATAGTAAGGTGGAAGGTAGAAACAATAGCTCTTATCTTGTTAAGCAATGGCCTTCCCAGAATGGCATTGTAAGCCATTGAAGCACGAACTACCTGGAATGATGTAATTTCAGTCACTTAATTTTGATTCAATCCCAAGGTAAGGGGAAGATTGAAGACTTTCTTCGGGATGATCGTACCGCCTCCAAATCCTTGAAGTAGGGTTTTAATTGCTTTGAGTTGTTCAGCTGAAATCTCGATCCTAGAGTATGCCTCATGAGAAAATATAATGGCTTCACTTCCATTTTCAATCGAAATCATCTTCACCTCAAAGTTAGCTTTGATAGCTGATATGACCATGGCATCATTGTGAGGATGTGATAAGCCTTCCAAATCCTGTGACCCGAATGTGATGTCTTTCAGGTTATCATAAATTTGCCTTGAAGTTTGGGTGTATTGTCTGGCATACTACTTACGTCCACTGTTCGAGTCTCATCCTGATGCTATACCCCCGACCAGTGGCGGATCCAACACAAAAGTTCAGCACGAATGGACCAACTGTTGATCGTTGACCATTAACCGTTGACAATTAGCGATCGTAAGAGCGATGTCGTTTATTAATATTTAATTAAATAATATTTAAAATTATTCAATATATATGTAATACACTAAAACGTAAAATATTTTATATATATATATATATATATATATGAAAATATAATTCAATACAACCCAAAATACTAAAAAAAATTCGCGATACAATCTACTCTATAACTATGAACTTAGACAACTACATTCTACGGGATCTCATGTTTTGCAAACGTTACAATATTACCTCGTTCTTAATTTTTTCAAAAATCTATTTCTTCATGTAAACCACCATATTGTAGATTTAAAAACCTTAGCCTGCTAGACAGAATTATGAGTAACATGGGCTGGGGCTACAATACTTTTTAAGTGGAAGCAATCCACTATGTTAGGCCAAACTATGTTTTTTTCTTGTCCATAATAGCAAGTGGGCTGGGCAAGTGTATAAGTGGCCCAACTAGGCAGAGATCCTGCTAAAAACAGGTAGAAAACAGCTCATGTGCAGGGGCAAAAAAAAAAAAAACAAGGCAACATAAGGATATTACCCAATGTGCAAACTGAAACTTGCAGGCTTTTACCAAGATTTCAAAGCTGAAAATATGGCGGGCAGATCATGTGATTGACCAAATGACAACAATTGAAATTCAAACTTTAAAATTAGAATAAAAATCTACACAAATAGATACATAATACATAAATCCTTCAAAAGATGAAGCTGAAATATTCACCTTCAAACGATAAACCCAGAAAATCTGCAAAATCCAGTAAACCAAAGCACCCCACAGCAAACCACCTAACTCCCCAAGTGATTGGCCGAAACTGAACAGGGCAACTAAGCTGAAACTATCCCAGAAATGGATAGCAATCCAACAACAAAACAACACCCAAAATGACCTTTGAACTAAATGCACCAGAAGCTATGAGCTCAAGAACTCAAAACACCCTACTAGAACTTGTGCCTTCTATATCCGTACCACACAAGAAGCTAACAACTAACAAAATCACGAACATGAAATAGCCCAAGAATGTGATAAGGAAAGTTCATTGAGAAGTCATTCCTTGAATAATTTCAACAGAAATTCATCCTAGAAAATTTTTGGCTTCTTCCTCACTTCAGAGCACTGTTACGGTGGAGCCCAGCACGCGCGGCCATGCCTCATCGCCTGGTGCTTGGTCTGCTGCTACCCTCGACAATAATGTTAATGGTTCCTGCTGTAGGCTTGTCATTCCCTCTTCCATTGGGACCTTTTCCATTGTCATGATCGTTCCTTAGGTGTTTGTCATGACTAACATATGAACTTAGGAATCCACTTTTTATTAGAGCTTCAACCTCCCGTTGTAGGGCTTTACAGTTCTCTGTTGTGTACCTATGATCCCGATGTGATCACAATACTTGCTCCTATCTCGAGTATTAGGACGAGACTGCATTCTTGAAGGCCATTTAAGCTCCTTCATATCCTTGATCTCCATCAGAATGTTAGACATGGAAGTATTCAGCCAGGTGAATGATGTCGGCTATGTCTCCTGTCTCTGCTTGCTCATGTGAGCTTCCAGACGAGGATTATAATCGCGTTGTCTTTTATGTTCGGGGTTTTCCAAGGTCGGATGAGGATTTCTCCCCGAGTTTAATATTTCCTCCATATTAATGTATTTTTCAGCTCGAGTGAGGAGCTCAGTCACTGACTTTGACGGGGTTTTTGACAAAGACAATTTGAAGGCCTCGCACTTTATGGTATATGTGAGGGTGGAGGTTACTGCTATTATGTGAAGGTCGGGTATCTGAAGTCTTCCTTATTGAACCTTATCATGAAGTTACATAGGGTTTTGTTCGGTCCTTGAAGAAGCTGCATGAGAAAAGCGACTGTTTTCTCTATGCGTTTGCTACTGGCAAAGAAGGCGAAAAACTTGTCAGACAAATCAAAGAATGAAGCGACTGAATTGGGCTCTAGAATATAGAACAAATCCCTAGCAGCGTTAGTCAAAGTTTGTGGAAAAGCTTTACACATCAGAGGATCTAGTGCTACCTATAGAATCATGATGTTCGTATATACATTGAGATGATTGATGGGGTCAGTGGTCCCATCGTACTCCTTCATGCGGGGGAGTTTGAACCTATCTGGAAGCGGATAAAAAAGTACTTCCGATGTGGAATGAGTGTTAGGGGTAAATCATGTAATCCTATGGGTGTTCTGTTATAGTTCAGCAGTGATCCCATCATGTATGATCCGGGCGAGTTCGCTTGAATTCATAATAACCAACCTCGAAGTACGCCTAAGGCCCCGGATCCATCATTGTCATTGGCATCGCGAGTATCCTGAGCTCGAGCATCGGCAATGAATCCTCCCGGTTGTCCTGCTGTTGGTGCTGCTGCCAGTGCTTGCTCCTTGCTGGATGAGAATTCATCTGGCTTAGTAAGTGAGTCAGCGTTGCAACCTGTTGACGGAGTTCTTCGAAGTCTCCCACGGTAACCACTTGTGGTTGGAGAGCTGGTATTGCTGATGATTCTCCTTGATGAGCTGGGGGCTTCGTAATAAAAGGAGGGTCAAGTGCAGATAAGCTTACTGGAGGAAGACCTGAATGTGTGTTGACCATGACTTTTGGTAGGGTTTCCCACAGACGATGCCAATGATACTACCAAAAATTGCTCATGTTGAATTTCGAGCTTGACGACTAAGAATGAGCACGGACATGATCTTTCGGTACCTGAAACAAAGACGTCGAAGTGTGTCCTCGTCGCCTCTCTAATGCTTAAGTTAGAGAGAGAATTTGTGAAAAAATATATGCTGAAAATTATGTAAAAACGAATCTAGATAATGAATAAGGAGGTTGTATTTATAGAGGTAGGTAGTACATTCTTGATAAGAATAGGTTATTCAAATCCTTAAGAGTACTACTATGCTTAGGAGTTGCAGCTTGATTGGCTATGTAATATTGACGTATCTGAATAAAGATAGGATTCCAGTGATAGAGTCCATATCAAAAAGGGATTGGATCAACAAGACTCAACATTCTTGAAATTGGTTAAGTTCCATCTTATTGGAGAGTCCTGATGGGATATGAGTTATTAGGTGTGAGGTCAAGACGTAACCTCGAGGAGATTGTTAGCTGATGAGAATTGTTATAGCCTAGGAGATAGGCCGACCGGGTCTAGAGGGTATCGTCTCATGTACTCGAGGATGGACCATCTCGAGAAGGGACCACCTCGAGGATAGTAGATTGAGATTGATGATATTAACAAATACAACTCCTCGGGATACCAAGCTCGGGTATGACATAATTTTGGGATGATCAGAAAGAAATACGAGCGATTGTTTTATTGACTATATCATTATTTTCCATTCCATGCAAATTACGAGCCCAACCTTTGAAATTTCTGGTTTGAGGGGCTTCACCGTGATAACAAGCATCGATAAACTGTTGCAAACAATTAATCAGAGTGGCTCTTATCTTTATTATATATAATATATATTGGGCACTACTAGTCTACCTTATGCATCACTATGCATTAAATTGAAAACAGTATGCCAACTTATATATTGCCAAAGTAAGCCTTATTTAAATAGATCGATAGAGCACTACAAATCATGAGAATTGGTTCCGCACAAGAAAAATCTTTTGTGTTATAATGTTTATATTCAAAACACATTCAATATTGACAAGATTAAATATAAATGAATGGAAAAGCCACTCGTCCAGGCCTAAAAACAGGAAACAAGAAGACAGGGTGATGTGTTGGAAAATGATTGGATGTTGTGCTTTTTTTTAAAACTATTCAATCCGACGTTGACATGTGTCCTCCCTGGATTTGAGCATGTTCCTGTAGCATTTCTCTAAATGTATACAACAAAAGTTTAATGTTAAACTTTGACTTGGAAAATGGAGCAGAAAAGGATAGCCGGGAAGAGCAATTGGTAACCAAGTATGATTGTTAGATACATAAAAAGAGAAAGAAGGCTTTAACTTAGCCCTTGTTTGAGCCATATTCTAATTCTCATTCTCATTGTTCTACTCATTTTCAACCACACATTTTTCAATAAAATAATATTTTTCATCACCTCGATAAATTTTCCTTCTTTTTCAACCACATATTTACCATCACATCACAAAAAAAATGCATTCTTTCCATTTTAATGTGCATCAAATATGGGCTTAGAACTTAAATTCTCACAATGCAGAAGAGCATATAAAATTTTAGATACTAGAATGCAAAAATATATTCGGTTTGGACGTGCAGAATACCGATTTGAACTAAGCCCTTACTTGAGTTCCATTTTTTTTTTTGAATGGTATTTTGACAACATTTCAACCACACATTTTTCAATAAAATAATGTTACATGCACATCGAAAACTATTTCCTTATTTTTTAACCACACATTTCTCATCAATACACTGCTCAAAAATGCAATTTTTTTTTTGACAAAAATGGGGCTCAAACAAGCCATTTATATAAAGTACTTGATTGAAAAGAAAAATGAAAAAATAAGAAATGAAGAAGTAAGAGATCGATAGATCGAGGCAATAGTTCAACTCATTCTCCTTAAAATGAAATTTTCCTGTAAGGTGCTCAAGGTAGAACGACGGTCGTCTTTCAAGATATATTAATCTCTTCTCAATATAGAAGCACTTTAAACGATAAGAAATGGCAAAACAGAAATGTATTTCGTAACATCTTTATGAAGAAGAAAGCGCTAAAGCAGAATGTATTTATAAGTATGCAGGACAAAAATGAAAGAAAGAAAAGATGGATATTAATCTGAGTCATGTAACGTGTCACAAATCCATTGGAATCTGTAAAAGGAGATTAAATGAAAATAAAATAAATTAATTATTTCTTTGGTCCAAAAGGAATATATTGGACAAGTCCAATTACAGAACCAACGAACTAGAGCTCAGATCAGACAATGACGATGGTGCGCCTGTGCGCTTAAGATCGAATTCAACTGGCTTCGAATATTCATCCCTCCTAAAGACTTGTAGTATCCCTTGGTGTCCAAACTGAAGTTCCAAACATGGAGAATTTGAATAGGTTATAAAACCAATCTCCCAATGTCGAACAAATGTACCTACATTTTTCCTCCAATATAAAATTCCAACTTTTTAAATATTTTTCCAATTCCAAGGTTAATTTTTGGCACTAATTTCTCAATCATCCTGATTTACGAAACTAAATATACTAATTTATATGTCCAAATGATCGATAGCCCAAAAGTTAAGTCAGGTAGAAGACTCCAGAACCCTTCATCCAACGGCCATTATGTGTCCACATGTCTCAATCTCAATAAAAGCCTCTACTAACAAAATCGCATTTAACAAAAATGCTTTCTTCAATTGGTAGCACACATCACATGTGAACTTCTCAACATAATCCATTCAATCTTTCGTGACTTAGTTGATCATAGAGAAGATTTAATCAGCTTCAACTTTGAAAAACTTCTTTCGACGGAAGCAACGGTGACATGCATAGTAAATAATACTCTATAAGCAATCCAAACATTTGAAGAATAACATTTCATTCTCTTAATGTAATCTAACACATCAATTGTTGTATCACTTCCCTTAAAACTTTGAAACTTTCAATTAAGTTGAGTTAAGTTGTATTAAAAAAGATTATCCAAATTGAGCTGAAAACTTTTCAAGTTTTTACAACAAGAACTCGTGCACAGAATTTTCCAAATCAAAGAAAAAATGTGAAGCAATTTCTTCTCTGAAATCTAAACCTGCAAATTGATGATTTACTCTCTTCCCTCTCCTCATCAGAACCTTCAACCAAATAATTTTTTTTAGGCCCAAGGCCATTGCCTAGGTGGCTTTGGCCCAGAGGCTGGACCAAATTTTCAATTGAAAAATTGAGACAAGAATGGCAATCGACACACATTCACATGATTAAATAGTAAGTGTTAACATCAGCCAACATTAGATTTGTCTTCGTCTCTTCCTTTTTCGTTGAAAATAAACAAAGCAGAAGAGAACAAATTTGAAATTTTTTTTACAAGATTGAATTGCACATGTCAACATACGTCAATGTATTCATTGACTATCAACTTTGACATTGACATTTAAATGAATTATGTTTTAATTTGTTGATTTCAAACCGACCTATGTCATCTGAACTTTATTATTTAAATACTTGGTTGATCTCATGTTCAATATCACATTTGAAATGGGGACATAAGTTTAAAAATAACGTACTAAACTCTTAAATTTCTACCTTTTATTAAATAATTAATCCCATTTTACTCGATTTATATTAACTATACTTTATCAGTCCTTTTTTCTAAATCAAGTATTGACAAATTTTAATAGTAAAAGTGTAACATGTAATTTAATTAAAGAAACTGTCATAACATTAACGTCCTTGCCTCCTTAGCCATTATTGCAAATTCGGTTCTGCAAGATCTCGATTTAAGAGGATTAAATACATTACTACTTACATATGTTTGAATATTTTCTGGACCTGTGCCATATTTTAAAATTTGGTTACACTTTTTTTTTTTAAAAAATCTATTTTCCTTCTCTTTTGCCAATAAATTTAAATGGGTATTTGAGACATCATCTACACATTTCAAACTAAATTTGAACCCATTAAACAAATTTCGTTATAAATTAATTTTCCATTGAAATATCATCTACTGGTTTGAGAGATCGGTTTGGTTCTATCAAACAAACTCAGCCCTCGTTTGGCCCTCATTATTTGTGATTATAATTTTTGGAATAGTTTTTTTGAAAAATGTGTGGTTAAAAATGATTTTTCTTAAAAAAAAATTTATGTGTAATATTATTTTATTAAATAATGTATAATTGAAAGTGGGAGAAAAATGAATTATAATTATTTCATTACCTTCTAATTTCTCTTATAATATCCTCTAAATATTCCAAATTGAACCATGATCAATTTGGTCCCACCAAATAATTATGAAGTACGGAGTTAGAATTATTTTATCTTTTTAAGTGGGCCCACGAGTTTTATAATCCAATCGTCCAATCCAATAGTAAAAATCATAGATTTCATCGCCAATTTTGATTTCGAATGATAAAAATCACGTGCTTATGGGTCCACGATATACGCACCACAACAATTTGGACAATAAATTGGAAGGACAAGACCACCCTTCTACGATACAAAGAAAACCTTTTTTTTTTTTTTTTCCAATCAATTTTAAATATTAATTTTAACGATACATTTAAAAGAATTCATAACTACTATTTAGTACTCATTTATATAACATTATAATTTAATACAAACAAGCACTAGAAAATTCCACGCCCGTGATCTGCCATGTATTGCTCTTTCTGAATTTTCTGACTCGTCCGAACATTTTTTACTTTTATAATTTTCAATTTAATTTAAGATGTATTTAAATAAATAATATTAAAAAAATAAGTGACTAATTAAATATTAAGAGGGCTAAAATAATCATAAAAATTAACTTTAATTTGTGCTTGTTTTTATAATATATCAAGAATTTAAGAATAGAGGAAGAGTTCTCAAAATTTGAATTATGTGGCTGTTACCATCTGTCGAAGTGCAGATTCGTGTACTGTGAAGAACGTCCATTTTCATTTATTTGTGAAGAGTAAAAGTGGGTTCCTCCTTTATGAATTGGTCTAAGATGTTCTTAAATTAACATACGAACTTGTAAAGACGAAAATGCCCTTGGTGATTTTATTCATTTTGGCCCTCACAACTGATTTTAAAGGAAAAACTTGCCTGCTTTCAATTGATGACTGGTTATTATATAACTGTTGACCTAAGCCATAACATATATGAACAACATGAGGTATTCCGTAAAGTTTGGCCGATTTAGGAGGTTTTTGTGTCAAAATGAAAGGTTAAGGGAGATTGCACAAAATATGTAAATGTTAGGGGAATATTGTGTCAATTATCCTCTTTTATTTTTATTTTTATTAATATACCATATTTTAATTGTCATATTTATGTTCTTGATTTTTTTATCATATTTTCATACTTAACATTTCATTACTCCCTCTTAATTTTTGGACACATTGCTCCATTAGAGACAAAATGTACTAGTTCATATAAAGTTTAGGATAAGAATGCGATGATGAAAGGAGACGTAAGTATGACAAACAATTAAAATTATGGACCTTTTCCATGTAGTAAAATATGGTGCAATTATTAAAAAAACGTGGTTTCAATAATTTTCTTAATTTTCATTTATTTAATGTTAATTTCAAACATTTCTTAACACTTGTAATTACTTACCAAAATCTCTAAACCACTGCATTAATGAGTACAAATTGACAAGTGCGACACCCTATTTGCTATGTAAAGGCACGTATTACCCTAATTTCCAATATTTCCAAAAATAATCGAGCGCGCCACCTCTTTTGAAGGTACGTGTTATTTAAGTACATTTCGAATTTCAAAATACAAATTTTTTTATTTATTAATTATGACATTACAATTAAGACAAAAAAAATAAAATTTGGTGGACATTTTTGAAGATATCAATACTTATCGTATAAAATATTAACGTGCAAAAGAGTAATGCTATTCGTTGTGAAAATTATTGATAGTTGTTTTACATGACATACATGTGACAATTTGTGATTTGACACATGAGTCATCAAAATACAAACCACCAGTATGTCACATAGGACGACTATCGATAATTTTTACTATGAATTACGTCGTTGATTAATTGTGAAATTACTGTTTAAGAAAAGAATTAAGAAATATTTTTTCTTTTTGAAAGAGTGAGATTATACAATATTTATCCTGTGATATCGTAGTGTAAGAATAGTCTGATGATTAATTGTAAAACTATGATTATGAAATATTTTTTGTTAATTTTTGTTTTGAAAGAAGTGGATTACAAAATACTTATCATGTCCAGCGTAAATTTGCAAAATGTTATAGTATCTGTGAAATTATGATAAAAGAGAAGCATAATCAGGTCAACTTCTAGATAAGTGAGGCGGTTCGGCCCTAAGTTTAGACAAAGCCCCCAAATTTTACAAAATTGCTACATGTACATTCATTTTGTATATTAAATTTGACATCATGAGGTGTCAAAACTCAAAATCATGATCATTGATTTGAATCAGTGCTCACGATTTTGACACATCAAGGATGTCAAATTAATTGTACAAAAGGAATATACAATTTATTTAATTCCAAATTTTATGTACATTGATTTCAAATAATTTTCCCAATATGAACTCTTAAAGAGTTATATTTTTTCACATATCTTATTTAATTATTGCTTGTGTTCGATCTTGTTGAACAATCATATTTTATTCTCGCACAAGGAAAAAATGATTATTCTAATGTGCATTAATTAGTGTATCCTATTTTATTCACCCAACGAGAAAATATAATTACTGTAACAATTATGTTACTTGTACATATGTGGTTTATAAAATTGTGTTGACAAAATGATGTGGCTAGATATGTATCACTGATTTAAAAAACTGTTTTTAAATCATTGGTCAATATGTTGGCAACACGTATTTTGTAAATCAATTTTGTAATCTAACTTTCAAGTGGGACCTTAGTTTGAAAAACGAAGTTCAAATACTTTCCGTTTTGTTCACTTTCATATCCTAGGTTAGATCTACTCTTTTCGTCAAATGATTAATCTTATTTTGATCAATTTTAATATAACCACACATTTCTAAAGTAATATTAATTGACCTCTCAAAAGTGCCGCTAGTTTTGATATATTTTAATAATGGTAGGATTGCATGTAATGATTGCACAACATGTAAATAATAATTTATATATTAGTTCATACACGTATGATGTGATGATATTTGCTTGAATCAGAACTTCTTCAATTAAATAAAAAAAAATGTTCTCACTTTTTTTGACATTTCATCTGTATATAAATTATTATGTACGAGTAGCATTATTTTGCATGTAATATAAAACTAAGAATGCACAATTTTCGCGAACAAACATTTTAATAATGAAAAAGGCATAATATATATTAATTAACATAAATTTAAAAATAAATATATAATAAAAATAAATGAAGATTATTAGGAAATGAAAATATGTGAGGCAAAAGTCTAGCTTAAGTGATAAGAGCAAATTCTATCAGGTTCATTTGAATGGAACTGAGGGATGAATTTTACAAATAAATAAATGGAAAAGAATATATCTAGATGTCTATTTGTACATTTGTAAACAAACATGACTACAATATTAAGAACTCAAATTAAAATTAAATTCAATTCAATGCAAAAATAAAATACAATTTTCCTTATATATTTTTATGTTTTTTTTTTTTTTCAACTCGTGCAATGTTTTCAAATTGATATTTACACGTTTGAAATAAAAACCATCTTACATCATATTACAATATTTTATTTTATTTCTGTCTCTCTTAAGTTGATAAGTTCAATTCTTAATACGATTATTTTTTTGCCTTTTTTGTGCGAGATCTCTTACAGATTTTAAATTAAGTTAGTGATTGACTTGTTCCCACTAAATAAAGATTTGATCACGACGTTGGACGTTTTTCTGTTGAGATGTTGATTTCGACTTTCAAAGTAAATCACTAATCAATTTTGGACCCACTAAAAAATGCGTCCGTCAATTTCGTCTAATTGGATTAAGTCTCTATCAAATAGGTTCGATGAGTAGCTAAGTATGAAATTCGACCTATTTCCGGTAAGCAAGTGCCGTATAAATGGACTTTGATTCAACGCTTTATGAATTTGATGACCACGTGATGTCAAGATTCCTTATGAATACATTACAATTTTTATTGTCTTTATGTTAAATTAATTTATTTTCCTTTTTTTTTTCTCTTAGTCTTATTTACATAAAAATGTTATTTTGATTTAAGGAAGTTATTTTTTCTTTTTTCCGCAACATAGGCATCTATCTCAATAATGTTTTCCGTCAATGATGACTCTTGCATTTAAAAAGTAAATAAATTTAATAAAAAAATTTGACTTGAAAAGATATAAAAAAAAAAAAATTTAAAATTTGAACCTCATTAGCATTTTTAGTAGTTCGACAGTAGTATTTGATTATCTACACTTAGAATATCAAATATTTTACAGGTATAAAAACTTAATATTTGTAAATTGTTAAACCTAGCTTGTTGACTATGATGACGAAGTTAAGAAGAAATCCTCTATTGAAATTCCAGTCAATTTGGGTACAATTCGTCCATGTGTAGAGCTTGACGATCGGTGGAAAAAAGTACAAGAAGATTATAGTAGCAATGTTGACGGTAATATTCTTAAACTTGATGATTTGGAGTCATCTAAATAGATTGAGCAAGTGTCGCTGCTCCCAAAATGACCCCATTAATAGTCGATCTACTAGAAAATGTCAACCTTCAATAAGATATTCTACTAACGGTATACTTACTGAAGGAGGAGAGCACAAAAGCTTACAAAGAAGTTGTGTTACATGAGCAGAAGTCAAATGGAATGAAGTCATGTAAAAAGATTTGAAATACTTGTATGAAAACCACATGTACAACTTGGTCAAGTCATTAATCAATTTGGACCCACTAGACAATGACTCGATAAATTGTCGCTACGATTAAGATATCAGCTCGTTACTCGAAATTGCGTGGCCTATAGATTTTAACTTAAGATAGTGATTGATTACCAAATAAAGATTTAATAGTATCGTTACATCTTAGTTTGATGTTGAGATAATGACTTAATTGAAGATTTGCATTTAAGCTTTTGATTAACACATCATTTGTTGATTTCAAATTAAATTGGTGGTTGGTTTTGCCAAAATCAAATAAGTTTAGATGAAATAAGTTTGTTAAGTAATGAATTCAACCTATTTTTAGTTAGTGTAACAATGGCCCGAATACAATAATATTCCCAGTTTTCATGTTTAAAACGATAGTTTGGGCACGTATGCAGCCAAATATGACCACAACATAAAGATTGTGAACTTCTAGTAGAAGTAGAACACAAATTAAAATTAAATTAATGTAAAAATAATAATATTAAATTAAAATACAGTTTATATTTACATTTTTGACTACTAGCGCAACATTTTCACATTGATACGTATGATTATTTGAATTAAAAACGTTCTAAGATTATATGATGTCTTTTTTTTCTAACCTCTTAATTCAATATCTTGTTATCGATACAATTACTTTTATATTTTTGATGTGCATTTGTTGGTTAATTTTAAATTAAGGTAGTGCTTAATCCCACCAAATAAAGATTTGATTATATCGTAGTTACGTTTTGATTTTCTGTTGAGATGTTCTCTACAACAATCTCTTATTAGTTATGAAACATATCGATTACATTACACTTTTCAATTAACACGTCTATTGATTTCAACTTAAATAGATAATTATTTATGTTTATAATTATAAAAAAAAAACCTCAATCAAATCGTTCGTTTAATAGTCAAGTTTAGAATTCAACCTATTTTCAGTTAGCGTGTAACACACTGCAATGGCACAATAGTATATTCATATTTTTCAACACCAGTCGGTTTTCCTCGGATGAAAAGTCACGTGCCTAGGATTCCACGCACGCTTTACACGCCACAAGATTTTGGACAATAAACTAAAATGACAAAGCCACCCCTCTTCATTAATTGCAGTTAAATAATTATCTGGATTCTCTGTCATTTATTAATTAACATATATATTTTTTAATGTTATTTTCACAAACACTTGTAATTACTTAGTTTATTTACTTACCAAATGTCAAATTCGCTGCATTAATGCATACGAAGTGATTGGGAGTTGGGACACCCCCTAATTACTACATGAAGGCACACCTAACCTAATATTCACTATTAGTCACAAAAATAAAAATCATGGACCCCGTTTGAAGGAATGAATAGTAACATAACAATTTTCGAATAAATAAGATATCACGGACGGTTCTTCCCTTTAGAAGGAGTTAAAATAACAATTTTTCGTAGAAGTAAAAAATTAAGAACTGTTTTCCCTTTTGAAGGAGTGAGTAGTAACATAACAATTTTTGCATCTCAACATAATAGAAAGGGTTTTATGATTATATACAAATAAGAAAAGAACGATTTGTTTGTTTTTCTCAAAGAAGTAAAATATTATGATACTTACAACATGCAAAACGAAAAATATATATATAACTTGTGAAAATGTGATTAAGAAAGATGCACACATGATTTTTCTTTTTAGAGGAAGAAATTCAAGTTTGACATCTCTTCTTGAGGAAATAAATAAGACAATATTCATCCCAAGAAGCCTAAATGTGTAAAGTATTTGTTCACTAATGAAGTCTCAATGTGCGAATCATCTATGGTAAAAGTTTTGTTTTTTTGACAATGTCATAAATCGTGTCTTAAAACAATATATTACCCTTATACTATGGGGAGAGGAAAGAGAAAATCTAAGAAAAAATTCGTTTCTAATTTTATGTAATTAAAAGGTGATCATCAAGAATTTTATTTTCTTTTGTTAAATTTTTTTTAGTAAGTCAGGTAGAAAATAAATATCATGTGCAATTTCAATGCGTGCTTATGATTGATTGTTAACTTATTTTGACATTGTTCAAATGGTGTAGTTCACAATGAATTCTATTAAAAAACATAATGATAAAACTTATATAACTTTTTTCCAAAACAAGCTTCATCACTTGAGATTGCCATAGTATTGCAAAATTGACATTTATTTTTAACCATGTCACAAGGTATATAATCAAAACATATTCAATCTCGACAATATTGAGCACAAGTACATTTTGTATAATAAGGTTTGAAAATATTGATTTGATAATATATAAGACACGAAAAAAGTATGGACACAAACCGCTTCCCTCAATAATCCTCATCTCTACTTCTAGTAAGCAATCAACTTAAATATCTTCCTTCTCAATAATGCAATCATAAAATAACTATGTTTATTAATTATAAAAATACTATTTATGATAAATTTTCTGTACCCTTGAGATAATTGAAATGTCCACTAATGAAAAAAATGAAAGACAATATTACTAACGACAAAATTACGCAACCAAAATTACAAAGAGTAAGTTAGTTGACCGTGACAACATAATGAATACCTATATTCTCTTCAAGTGATTAATATAATCAACTATTTCAGCAACTACAGACCATGAACAACAATATCAACAATAAATCTTAACAGCCAACCCGAAATATAATATAAAGCAGTTATTACAATATTACGTCACGAAAAAAATCCCCCATAATTACAATACTTGAACAACAATATCAACCATATTTATTAGACCTACTAGATATTAACGTGGACGAAGTATCAGGTCACCAGGTCATCGTTGGTGACCCTACAATTGAATCGATGGGTCACTTCCTATTAAACTAGTAAGTTAATTTTTGTCAAATATAACAAGAATTATTGTGAGCCTTACAATATTTTGTGACCAAATCTCATTCTACAATCCCAAATCCCCATAATAAATAAATAATAATCTAGCCAAGTGCAGCAAATTCATTATATTAAATTATATATAATCAATATCGGGCAATACCACTATGTATATCCATTAATTCAATTGGAAATATTGTGTGGACTAATATTTTGACCAAAATAAGCTTTACTCCTTTGTAACAACGGTACTGCAAATTGTGACAATTGATTTGGCACAAAATAAAAATTAAACCACGTGTTACAAAGTCTCTATTCAAAACATATTTGATAAAACAAGATTAAAAATAAGTTATAATGAATACAATAATAGTTAAAAAAATTTGATATCCAACATAATATAATTCTAGCTGGGAATAATTATAGTTGACCACAGTCAATTGTACTTTTCATAAACACACAGAGCTACTCAAGCATTAGACGAGATAGGTGATCGTATTAAGACCCCCAACTTCTAAAATTTACATATTTTTGCCTTTATTTTTTCTAATGAAATACTGTGTATGCATTTATAATATTAAAAAAAATTAACAATTACAAATATTTTATAGTTAGTTATATTATGAACAAAGTTGACAAAATTTACTTATCAAATAAAATTTTTATCAATACATACTTAAAAAATATATAAATATTAAATACTTATCGAGTATTCTGTTGGAAACAAAATAGAAGTTATAAAAATAACGTATAAGTCGATAATATTATAAGAAAGAATAAATAGATGTTTTAACTTATTTGTCAGTATCTTATTAAAATTAAAAATACAAATTAAATTTTTGGCAGTGGTATCGATAGGAAGTTGTTGACTCAAGATCATCAATGATTTCCAATAACTTTACCAAGAATATCGATAATCATCGATAGAGGTGCGTCGATAATCACCAATGATATCGCTGTATGAAATTCTGTAAAAATCACCGAAACACGTTGGTTTTAAACAAAATCATCAACTATCACATCGTAGGCAATCATTGATAGAATTTTCATTTGCTCCATTACTTTTTATTATTATTGTTGTTGAAAAGACTAACGATTTTGCCTAATGCCCCCAAATTGCTCGAGCAGCCTCTATAAGAACATTTAGATGAATTTTAATTCCAAGGAAGTTACCACAAAAAATGACATCCATTGGCTATAAAATTACTAAAATTCGACGAATTCGCATTAAAGTTATTAGATAATTGAAATACCCGCTCCTACAAAAAAATAAAGAAAAAAATCATTTAATCAACGATGGATCTACAGACACAATTAAAAATAATAAGTATATTGATAATGAATCTTCATGACATAATTACAAAAAATAGGTTTGTTGACCATGGATATGGGATAACAAATTCGCTACATACGCTCCAAATGGTTGAACTAACAATTTGAACAACAATAATAAAAATAAATCCTTACAATTCAAGACCTAAAACACAATATAAATCAAGTATTACAAGATTTCACAAGAAATATCAAATAGATATTCTTTTCCATTCAATGAATTGAACTTGAAATTTAATTGGCTAATTAGCACAAAACATCTCACTTTTCAATGTTTTTGTGCAAAATTTTTTGTACCTTTCTTTTTTGACAATTTCACCATTACTTTTACCTTTCATTGCAGAAAAGGTCATTCAATCCACCCACTGTCAAATGCTCTGTTAATTCCAGAAAAAATACAATTTGTCTTTTCAAAAACCAAGGATAATAGTCTTATCCAAATTTTCCATTGTGGCATTCTTCCCGCCTTCAAAGCTAATTGTTCGAAACTAACAGTAATAAAAAATAATATATAAATTATTCCATTAAATAAATAAATAATGACGTAAAGAACATTGTATCTCACCTTGAGAAGAACGATGGCTGTTTTAATGTTGGGTCCCTCATAAAATTTGGAACGGTGGATGAAAAGATTGAATATGTGGTCGATAAACTCGAGATGTTCATCTCCATTTTGTGCTTATTAAGAGTGTAAATAAGGGGTAAAATGAGAAAAACGATTGCAAATGTGATGCTGTAAAAACACATCAGATTTCAATGGCGAATGACCCATCACATATGAATGGAGAAGATGAACTAACTGAACCCGTTCTTTCCTTTTTAGCATAAAATTGATCTTGTAATAATTATTCCTACCTATTAATACGTTTTACATGTGACAACCCTACATTTTAATATACTTTGCAAAAAACATCCCTACGTTTAAAACTAAGTTGCATAAAACATCCTTACTTTTGTAAAAAATTGTGCAAACCGCTCGTATCTATTTTAAGCCAAACAGACCTAAAACCCTGTTGAAGTGCAGCCAAACAGGATCATTTGGATATTCACAACTAGTTCGTGTATTTTTTATGTCACTGGCTTGGATTTTTTATTCCCAAAACACTTTGGTCACTATATTTACTGATGCACAACCACAAGACTAGAAATGTATTAGCCCTTTTTTTTTAATTCCCACAACACTTTGGTCACTAAATTTACTAAAAGTTTTTACTTTTGAAAACATGCTCAACTGTGTCCGGTAGGCTGGCATATGGATTCCTGGGAAGAAAAAGAACAGTGCTTCTTTCATGTCTTCTAACCTCTGCAGCAACTTTTCTCACTTTACTTTCTCCAAAAACCACTTGATAACTCAACACAAACTCTCAATCATGCAAAACACCAAAATAGGAAATGGAAAAACAAAAAAACCAACCCTAAATTTTCTTACCTTCGCTCGCTTCAAATCGCCTCACTGCGTATTTTCACTGTGTGGCGACTACAGGAGACAAGCGTAAGAGGATATGAAGGCGAAGGAAATGTACAAAGAAATGAAAGAAATGTCTCCTTTGTTGGTGCGTAAGAAGAGATGGAGGTGAAGAAAAAATTGAGTTAAGACAATGTTACCCTTGTTTTTAAAAAGAAAATTTGCTTTTTTGTTTCGAGTTACCTTGTTTCTAAAAAGGAAATTTTCTTTTTTGTGTTAAGTTAACCGAGTATTTGACGGAAGATTGATGAAACAACATTTTTCGCAATGAAATGTGAAAGTGAGGGTGAAGTTACCAAAAAACGAAATGTATGAACGTTTTGCACAAAAACATTGAAATATGAGAACGTTTTGTGCTGATTAGCCTTTTGTAAACCCCCTGTACTCCAACCATCGAGGCTTATTGTTGCCCTCACTGTCTTCTTTGATCCTTGTTCAATAATAAAATCTAGCCACCATAAGTATGCAAAACTTAGATGGCGTTTGATGGGAATTAAAATTAGATTTTTAGTTGCTTGTGATAGAAGTTTTTTGAAATGTGTGGTTGAAAAGTTGTGGAACCCATGAAGGATGTGGTTAACATTGATTGTTTGACTTTAATTTAGATTAAAATTTGATTTTAATCCGAAACAAACATGCCCTTAATTCTTTATCCACGAAAAAAAATCACAAAGTTTCTGAGAAAACAAAGCGAAGCTAGCTAATAAATCATGGAAATAAAGAATTTTAAAGAGAACTACCAAATTAAATTTTAAATAAAAACACAAAAACTCAATCAAATAGATACCTACATATAACAGCAGCAAAAAACTGGGTTTTACCTTTGAAAGGATAAAGAGAAAACAGAATCAGAGGAATTATGCTACATGTACAGCATTAGTTAGACAACGTCTTATTTGACATCATCATATCCATCCATTTAAAAATATTATTTTCTACATCATATGTAAGGATTTTGACAACACATGATTGTCAATCATTGTTGTCAACAAATGTAGTAGACTTAGCTTTATTCGAATATGAGATTTGCAAGGAGAACTTAGGAACTACCAAGATTGAGCAAGAACTCTGAAAGTACAATAATTTAAAAGTTGTAATGAGAAAAGAATTATTGCTCCATACTTGGGTAGTCTCCAAAGCTCTCTCTAATTCAGTAATATCGGGTTGGATCTTATTTTAATTCTTATGAACTATGAAAAGAGCATCAAATAGATAGGATAAAATCCTTTTCAAGATACGTTTCCCAGTATTTGATAGAGAGTTTTGCTACCCAATAAAAAAATTGTGGGTTCCCTCCTTTTCGCGAGGGGACTGTATATCAGAACGTTAATCGCGCTGTACAAATAGTAGAACTTTTTGATGGATCCTACTCGACTTGGTTGAGTATGTGCAAAAAAGTACACAGTTTGAAATTATCCCAAACAAAATCTAATAAAATCGTTTTAGTGCTCTACGTGTTCAATTTGTGATTTTCCACTTAAAAAGAAATAAATTAAGGATGTGCCTCTTTACCCTAGGCATTGAGCCTCTCTTTGACTATCATTATTCAATTTTTTTCTACATATTCATTTTTAGTTGCATATTCATACAATAAAATATTTTGTACATAAATTTAAAATTTTTTCTACTATTATATTCTTCGAAAATTCTCTATTTAAAATTTTGTTTTTATCAAATAATAACCATTAAACAGGGGCTAAATCAAAAGAAAAAAAAATTTCATGACTTGATGTATTTGAAATATTTTAGGGTCCATGTGCCATTATATGAAACCTCATGCATTGGTTGTGCAATTTTTGCTAAAAAATATATTGACCCTTTTGTATTTAAATTAAAATTTCAATGTTTTTATGAGAATATGTGGACTACAAAAGGGCTAGCCACGCAATGATCACGATTTTATTTAAAAGTTTAAGTTCAATGCACTTCATTATGTACAATTTCATTAAATGTTTAATACGCTATGAATAGAGATAATGACATAATTTAAACTAACTTCTAATTACTTTGATATATTAGGGTAAACAAACTATTCTAAAAACATAAGATGACACCTAGATTCAAACTATTGACATAAACAAACTCATTTAAGAATTTAGAGTCTATTTGACAATCATTAATTTATTTTATGATTTGTTACATGATTATTTTTAACCAGACATTTATATAATAAAATATTCTATACGTATATCAAAACAAAAAATTCATACTTTTTAACCATACATTCTCCTAAAAATCACTATTTAAAACTCTATTTTCTACAATAATGGTTGTCAAACATTTTGTCAAGTTGCTGGAGAAAGATCGGCACTTGCCTTTTTTTATTTTTTTTTCCTATAGTTTTTTTGGTAATTCCTAGACAACCAAGGTATCAAATAAATGGAAAATATTTTTACGTTGATGCCAATTAAAAAATTGAAAAGGATTTCGGATCATTTTTAATCTTTTTCAACTGTGATAACTATGCGATTTTGGAGATGATTTAACGTTATAAATGAATTTCTCAAGTCGTATTTATATTAATTATAATAAAGAGAAACAAGATAGATATAAAAAGGATAAAAATAAACGAACGCTTGACGTTTTGTTCAATATAAATAAGAAATAGGCTTTGTTCCGAAAAAATTATAAAACAAAGGAGGGTTCAATTAACCTTTATTTATTAACATATTTGAATATGTAACTTTTGTAAAAATAAATTTACCTTTGTAAGTAACTTTTACATACTCACAAAACATGTAGTTTATTTATTTTCGAATTTCGCCAATGAAAATATTATTTAATTCTAAAATTTATTCATTACTCTCTTATTGGTCATTTAATGGGTATTCTCAAAATCATGCATTTTGGGTTGGGAATCTTAGAACAATTTCGTGATTCACCACCAAAATCCTACTAAGAGAGAATATCAAGGAAAAAAAGGAAAGAAATGTAGGAATAAATAATAATAACAATAACAAGAATTTAAAAATCTACGTCACCATGGGCTATTAAAGACATATTTCACCGTGTGAAAATTGTATCACAATCTCACATGCCTTAAACTCTAAGAATAATAAGACCCTGTTTGGGTCCCATTATTTTCAAAATTCATTTATCCCTCTCTCATATTCAATCATACATTTTCAATAAAATAATATTACATGTAAATTCAAAATTTTTCCATATTTTTTATCCACACATTCTCTATCAAAAATACTATTTTAATATACATTTCCATCAAAAAATAGGAATCAAACGGGCTCTAAAAAACCTACATACTAAGAAAAATCCCACATAGGAAGTCATCAATTTCATAGTCGAATTAGATATGATTGAGGAAGACACATATATATCACTTATTCTCATGTGCCTCTGGAGTCAAGAGACGTTGATAGCTTTGTGATGCTAAATGGGGCCTCAAATTCAATCGCTAAAATATTTATTTAGAATATGTTAACCATGTATCTAGTTACTTGGCATTTCGAAAAGAATAGCGCAATGTAGCCCTAGTTTTGCTTGAACACCGATCTAAATAACAATACATAATATGTTAAATTAAATGAATCATGCGATCTTACATTTGAATGAATCTATTATTTAATGTCAATTAATTGTTACCTAAACTGATACTTCATTACTCTTTCAAAAAGCATCATATGATTTCAGAATATCAAGCATGGAAGTTGAATATAGAGAAATTTATAGCCAAATTAGTGATTGACCAACTTCGTCGATCTGAGACTAATTTTAATACATTACTTGCAAGTTGCGGCAATTAAACTTGTACAACATCAAAGACATTTCTTGAGGCCATGTCAAGTAGTAGCAGGGTCAAGATTTTCACACAACGAGGGAGAAAAAATGTTAGAAGGGTAAAATATATATGCATAATGCAATATGTATATTTTAAAGATTTCAATATAAATTTAGTGTAAATTAAGAATAATTTCAAATATTGCGAGGATTAAACCCCCTCCCCCCCACCCTCCACCACCACCCGTGCATCCAATCCATTAAAACTTGAAACAAACACTTGTGTGGTGCAGTTCAATGCAATAACAAAGACCAAAAATAATGAAGAAAATGTCCACGTGGATGGCCCCACCAAAGAAGATGAGGATGGAGTTGATGATCTTATTGGTCCGAAATCTATCTAAAGGAATTCCTGGATTTCATCCAACAGATTTCACTCGTCCTACTTGGCTCCATACAAATCAGCCCTTTTGATATCTAGTCACCACATATAGTCCAGTTTCTATCTGTGTCAATTTGTATATTGTAGTGAGGAGTAAGAGTTAATAGAGAGAAATATGGCTTCAACATCAGCTGCACTGGTGAATGGATTGGTTTCTTCTGCCTTCTTGAATGGTGGCAAGAACAGCCAGATTTTGTTGTCTGCACCAATTGCAGCTAGAACTAGTGGTTCTGCACTGTCTCCTAAGAGGTTTACTGTGGTTGCTGCTGCTGCTGCTGCAGCTCCTAAGAAGTCTTGGATTCCTGCTGTTAAAGGTGGTGGCAATTTCGTCGATCCCGAGTGGCTCGATGGCTCGTAAGTATCCCTACCCCTTCAAGCGTAGTAGCCCCTGATCGTCACCACTCTATTCTCAATATTGGAAAGTCTGGATCAAAAGTAAAATAATATTTTAAATTTGATGACTAAAGGTCCTGTCGACAATGTTCGCTTAAACTTTTAGATCAAGTGGTTTACCAAAAATTGATTTAAGGCTTATATATAGTTTGTGTGCACCCTTGAAATCAATTGCTTTCTTCTTTGAGATTCCATATCCTCAACATCCCTTTGATATTAATATTTGAATGTTCCTATTGCAGGCTCCCTGGTGACTATGGTTTCGACCCTCTAGGTCTCGGAAAGGATCCAGCATTCTTGAAATGGTACAGAGAAGCCGAGCTGATCCACGGCCGATGGGCAATGGCCGCAGTCGTGGGCATCTTCGTTGGCCAAGCCTGGAGTGGCATCCCGTGGTTCGAAGCAGGAGCTGCACCAGGCGCCGTTGCACCCTTCTCTTTCGGCTCACTCCTTGGCACCCAACTCCTACTCATGGGTTGGGTCGAGAGCAAAAGATGGGTCGACTTCTTTAACCCCGAATCGCAATCTGTTGAGTGGGCTACTCCATGGTCAAGAACTGCAGAAAACTTCGCCAACGCAACTGGTGAACAAGGCTATCCCGGAGGGAAATTCTTTGATCCTTTGGGCTTTGCAGGTACACTCGAGAATGGAGTTTACATGCCTGATGCGGAGAAGCTTGAGAGATTGAAACTTGCAGAAATTAAACATGCAAGACTTGCTATGTTGGCTATGCTTATATTTTACTTTGAAGCTGGCCAAGGGAAGACTCCCCTTGGAGCTCTTGGACTGTAAGGAATATTGATTTAAGAAGAAAGTGAACGAAAAAGGAATTCAGATTGTTTCCACATATCTTTGGCTTTGTAAAAATTAATGATAATATGAATCTAAAATAATTGGCCCCTGTTGAAAAAAAAAGCTGAAACAAACGTGAAGATATTTTTTTCTTGATCAATGCTACGGACCTACTAACTCCAAATTGATAACCTTGATCAAAAAGTACCAGGACTAGTCGGTTTAGTTTTGCTTAAATTTTAAATGGTTCCGATTCAATTCCAATTCTATTACCCGAAATCGAGAAAAAAGAATCAAGAATAAGTTCCAACCCTGTTTGATTGCTATCATTTGGAATTTTCAATGACTTTGAATAATGAATTTTTAGAGAATATGCGAGAGAAAAGTTTTGGGTTTACGTGTAAAATATTTTATTATGTGAATGTTTTGTTGAAAATGAATATGTAGATAAAAGAGTTTTGAAATCAGTGATGTCAAACATGGGCTTAATTTGTTTATTTGGTGAATGATTTTTATTAGACATAATTTTGTATAAAAATGGAATTTCTCACTTGCATTGAATCGAATCAATTTTTACTTGATTTTGAATGTAAGGATTTAGATTTTGTGATAGAAATTTGTATTATAAAACTCGCATTAATAATTTAAAAAATTTGATCGTGAAACCAAACCAAATCAGAACCATTTGATTTGATTAAAAAAAAATAACTTTTTATTCGATTCCATTCTCATTTGAAGAATATCGACCTCCACCACTACTTTTTTCAATCAACAAGCATCAAATATGAATAAAATCCATTTGAGTGGACAATTTGCACACCATAATTATTTTATCAACTGTCAAAGTCGATATAAGAATATTTGTTGTTACTAAAGACTTGTTCAGTGGAGATTAAAATCAATTTTTTAGTAAATTTTGAAGAAAATTGATGAAATATGTGGTTAAAAAATTGTGGAACCATAATATATGTAGTTAAAATTAATTATTGATTTTTACTTAAATTAAAATTTAGATTTGAATATGCTAACAATATAAATCAACAAATTTTGTAAGAAATGACAATTTGCGCACAAAAGCTTTAGGTTAAAGATGGTAGTGCTAAGAATGAAAATATAGGGATGATTTGTGCAAATATCCCTTTGTAAATAAATATCCAAAAAGTGAAGTCATTTCCACCATGACCTAGATTTTATCGAAGCGTTTTTTTCTTCAAAGCCGCGCAGAATTTGGGGAAAATTACGTCTAGGTTCGATTCTACCTTTGCAGGTACAAAAAAGTTTTATCTTTCAAGTATATTTGTGTAATCTGATAGCATAATTTACATCTGCGATTGTTTTATGTCTGTAATTATTGTATCGATGGTTATGTAGGAGTAACACAGGGTTATGTTATGCATAGCATCACTGTGAAAGAATTACTACTGCAAATTGTATTCATTATCACATGTAAAATTTGTACATACCCATGTATTAGTTACTGTATAGATGTTTTTGATGAATACCTGGTGTAGTTAGAATCGTTGGTGTATAAAGTATAATAATTTACATACTTCTTTGGTATGGTACTTGGTATTGAATAGAGATGTTCACGTCAAGAAAATCTGAATTTTGTCAAGAAGATAAAAGGTTTCTCATGGCATGAGGAGGTGTTATTCACATAGACACGTGTGGCAATTTTTTGGGAAGGAGCTAATTATTGAACAAATCATGAAAGCGTTTTTCACAACTCATAAGAGGGGCAAAAGTTACGCAGCAATCTATTTAGGTCTCATGAAAGAGGGAAAGTGACTGGATTGCCTCCGATTCACTGTGTCTAAGAATATAGGTTATAACTCTTTCTGTAAGATGTAGAGATAGTAATCCGGGCAGAGAGTAGATGGTAGATGCATTCCTTGTCTGTTTCGTGCTTATTTATATACATTGAAAGTATGAGAGTCATCATGGGGAGTCTAAGAGGCAAGCAAGCCTGTTGAAACTTTGAATTCAGCAACAACCTCCACAAAATCAGAGCCAATGGCAATGAGAATGAATTTCACCTTGAGCAAAAATACTTCTGAATAACTCTGCACTTGATAGCATAATTCCCTTTTGTCCAAGTTGGAATGCTTTGTATCAGTTTTTGAAGTTATATTACTATGGTAATAATAGATCTGAGTGATCCTGTCATACCTTTGTCTATGATATCAGCTGTGAATTTGACTTTCCTCCCTCCCTCGTTTCTTTTTGGAAAAGAAACAGTTTGAATCATGTCAGATGAAGTTGAATATCGCTGTTTCATTGGTGGCCTCTCATGGTCAACCTCAGATAGAGATCTAAAAAAAGCATTTGAAAAGTTTGGCCATCTTCTCGATGCAAAGGTAATCTTTTGATTTGATTTTGAAATCGTATATTTGGTTCACTGTTATAATCTTTTGATTTTTCCGTATAGCTTTTTCATCTTATCATGGATGATTGGTTTCATCATGCCCCTGTTCATCATGTTGCAAGTTCTGGTTTACGAAAGATGCCTTTACTTTGAAACCTTTTGAGACTTAGTTATAGGCTTTTATCACTTTTTTTTCTATTACGGAAATCATACTATATCCATTTGTTATTTTTATTTCTGGTGATGAAAGTACAAACTTGTTTCAGACCATACTTCGATAGTGGTAGTAGAGCATGGCTATCTTCTCAGACCCTTCCTCTGAAAAAATGAACATAAAAAGGGCAAGTGGCAGTAAGATAGTTCAGATTGGCTTATTGGGCCTTGTAGACAGTCCGATGAGCATTTTATTTATTCAGGTTATCTAGTCGCACATGTCTGCTTGTTTTGTTTCTTCTCTCTCTCTTCTCTTGGGCAGATGATAGGGGTGGACGTAATATTTTTATTTTATTTTTGATTTGTTGAAATTTTCTTGAGAAAATGTATTTGTATAGACTCAATTGCTAAGATTACTGACATAGAATGGCTGTTGTGCAAGCCCTGTCTCTACGTTATGATTTTACGGTATGTTTGAAATTCATTTCAAGACTTCATATATATTATAGAAAATGGACTCTTACATGCAAGTGGTTGTAGGTGGCTGTTGACAAGTTCTCTGGACGCTCTCGTGGCTTTGGATTCGTCTCTTTTGATGAAAAGAATGCAATGGAAGAGGCCATTGAAGCTATGAATGGGATTGATTTAGATGGCCGTACAATTACTGTTGACAAAGCAAGACCGAACCAGGGGTCAGGTAGAGATTATGACAATGATCGCTCACGTGACCGTGACCGTGACCGAGGTCGTGGTCGTGATCGTGATCGTGAGTATGGAAGCGGGCGGGGATCTGGTGGTGAAGGATGCTTTAAGTGTGGCAAACCTGGACACTTTGCTAGAGAATGCCCTGATGAAGGGGCTAAAGGCAGTAGGTATGGGAGCAGGGATGATAGGTATGGTAGCAGAGGTGGTCCTGACCGTAATGGAGATCGATTTGGAGGCCGTAACAGGGATGCTGGTGGCAGTGGCGGAGGTGATCGATATAATCGTGATCGCTCTGGGCCTTACGATCGCCGAGGATCTGGGGATTTCTGATGTGGGTAGTTTGATGTCGGACTATATGGTATGCAACAAGTCACTGACAATTTTTTTATTCCAATCTTCAGTCTATTGTTTAACTGATGGCTTTGCATTTATATTCGTGACAGCTGAAGACTTTGAAGTCCTGGTGCTCCTGGATGCAAGTATTATGTGGTTTCTCACTTGTTGGCATGTTGCCTAAATGGATCTTTGTTGAAAGTGTGAAACTCGGCACTAATAGTTTACATATATCGTGTCACTAAAATGTTCTATGTTTTGGTCCTTTGGAGTTCTTTGCTTGGTTGATGTGCGGATTCGAATCTGATCTTCACTTTTGAATGCTATTATTCCAACTGGTTGTCTCCTTTCTTCCTTACACTACAATTGACTTCTTCTGGATTCGTATATTCTCGCATTGGTTCTGTTCATCTCATGTGTGTGAGGAATAATGTTGAGAACTTGGAATTGGTGATAGTAAAAGACATGACGCCGCCATCTGGTGAGATGATGGAATTGACACATAGATTCTGCCTTAGAAGCCAGCCTCCTTATATGCTCCTCTAAACTCGGTTTTTAATGATTAAACAGGAGTTGACAGGGTAATTGTTTATTTTCTACATTTGAACCTTGCCTAAAGCTTCAACTCAGTTCTTAATTTTCAATTCTTGCAGTATTAATAATGTTAAACTTTTGGCAGGCTACCTGGCTAATAATTATCAGATACTTGATGGTTGGCTTGCTTTTGCTATTGGGCTACGTTTAAGCATTATTAAATTGAAAAAGGCTTTTTGATTTGCGGCAAACCCTGTGTAGTTCCTTTATAGCTTTTGTTTTCTACAAAAGTATACCGACGGAAGAGTTTCATTCCTGTTATAATATGCATCATCAATACATAATCTTCAAGATTTCGGCAACTGTTATCTCCCGTTGGTTGAGATCTGGATTCACTGATTATGTTCGTTTCAATAACCTTTAAGGATGGTTTTGCCCTTCAAAATTTCTGTTGGAGACTGCTGCTCACTGAATTCTGAACTGCCATGGATGAACAAATTCATTCTTTGTCTGATCCTAGTTCTCTGTGCATCTGCTGGTTTCCCCTTATTTTTCTTTATTTTTTCTCGAGGGAAAGTTTCTGTTCCCTTTGTTGTTCCTGCTTCTACATGGAAAAGCTATTTCGATTTACGCTGTCTGCAGCTAGCTTGCATTTTCACTTCTATACTGAAGGTTTGATTTTACATGATAAATGTTTTTTGTTATCGTTAAGAACTTAGTTGCTTTGATCATCCAGCACTGAATTGCTAAAAATGATAAATGTGTCAAACTCAAATTTTTAAAAAGGTCTCAAGTCAGTTGCATTCTGAGAGCATATTATTACCCTGCTGACCAATTGAAGCTCATGAAGTGTTGTTCTTTCATCAGCATTAGATGTCAGGTTTGATGTGTTTTCTTCATTATCCTGCCATAGTGGAATTACTGAGGAACTTGCTCTATTCTGCATCCCACTTGTAGTCTTTTCTGGTGTAGATTTGTAATGTTGTATACATTGTTTAGGTCGTTGCGACTTTCCCGTCTAAATTTTTGAAGACAGTTTACGTTTCTCTACTTTGGTTGATTACTAGAATTGAAGCGAGTTATATTTGTAGGACGAGGGTATACAAATATAATGATAATTTGGTTATCAATTTATACGAGCGATAAATTTAGTGCTACAACTTTAAGGCTGTAGACAAAGTGCAGGTTGTCTCAAGTAGTAAACTCAGAAGTCCGAGGTTGAACCACAGGGAATTGGAAGGAAAGAACACTAGTTTACGGGTAGTAAACAGTTGGTGAAAATACGATGAAGAACACTCGAGCGTTTGGGATTTACTTTTGGATAAATTAGTAAAAATTACTCTTGATCTTTTATATAACTCATGGTAATGATATGGTTTTATTTTTCGACCTAACGAACTGTAAAAGTGAATGATTCATGGAGTCAATATGTATTTATTTAATTTTTTCTTTAAGAGCTAATGAAACAGAACGTGGAAAAATTAGGGGTTATTCTTCGTGTTTTAGTTTTTAGTTTTGAATTCATTTTGAATTTTGTGTTTTGAGTGTTCGTTTTGAGATTGTTGAAAATGTATTCTTTTTGTTATTTTGGAAAACTGTTTTCAAAAATAAAAAAAATGAAGTTTTGGTTTGGTTTTAACTAAAAACAACCAAAACGACTTTTTGGCGTTTTCTGTTTTCTTTGTAAATTCTAAACTCGTTTTTGGAAATTCGTTTTTGAAAATAGGTAAATAAACGTGTTTTCAGTATAACAGACCATTACTGATTCATGTAATCTGTGATTGTTATTTAATTTTGCTATTATGGTGAAACAACATTGAAAGAAAATGATTCATGTAATGAATATTAATATATTTACTTTTATCTTTACAATTTAAGTGAACCAAATATGAAAAAAAATCTCTTAATCAATTTTAAATATAGTAAATATAGACTTTCGCTAATTTCAAGTGGATCCAAAAGTTCAAAATGGATTGTTAAGCCTAGAGCCACAAGTATTTTGAACAAATATTGCACGGCTAAGCTGATAAATATTTATGAACCATATATCATTTAATTTCACTGCCACAAAAGTTATTGTTTGATTCCATCCCATTTATATAAGTTTGTTTTGTTTTTCACACGGATTAAAAAAATCTTATTTAATGTTATTGAAAAAGCAATATTTGCTAAAAGCTTTCATAGCTCACCATCATTTAATTATGAATAATTAGTGATAAATTATTATTGGAAATAATAAAGAAATAAGAGTATATTAGTAAACGAACAAAATAAAATTTTTTAATAAAGAAACAAGACCATATAATTGAGACAAGAAAATGAGGAAAGTTAGTCTATATAAATGGGAAGAAGGAATTAATACATAAGATTAGATTGAGTTGAACTAATTAATTACAAGATCACTTTTAAAGTTAATACATGTTTAGTACGTAATACTAATAGAACCGAACATTTTATGACAAAATTTGACCACTTTTTTCCTTACTACTCTCCACTGTCCCACACGTGTCCAAAATCTCGGACTTTAAGGTCCCCTAATTACATACTTGTCTAGAAACCATTCTCTCCTATAATTTTTTCCGGTGACTACTCTGGCGAGGTCATGTCTTCTGAGGAACCTATACCCGATGGAAGTGGCATACAGGGATATACCCTTTTCTGGTGCCAGTGGCTACCCATGAAGCCGTTGTTATGGATCCTACTCTCATCATGAGCAACTTTTAGACCTAACGTTTTGTTATGGGTACAAAGTTTATGTATATATATCTTTACTCCATTTTCTTCGTCTTTAACGGCGTGTTTTCTACATCACGAACATGATGAATCTATAAATAATATTTTCACTTTTTTTCATCGTTAGTATCGTTCAACGTAGTCATGTTGGCCCTTAAATCCACGGGCTCACGAGCCGAGCCGCGAACCCACGAGCTTTTTGATTTTTTTTTGATTTTTACTTTTTCACGTTTTTTAAATTTGTCTTTAATTTTTCACGAGCCCACGAGCCGCTTACGAGCTCGACGAGCCCGACAAGTCGAGCTCACTTGCAGCTCGTGGCTCGTTTTTGACAAGCCAAGCGGCTGAGCCGACAAGCCGCTCGACTCGATTGCCACTCCTAGTTCAATGCAATATATTATGTCCATCTTACAAAACATACTATTAGATCAACTCTACAAACTTTTGTTACCATATTGGCTATGTATGATTATTGTAGGATTTGATGTAGGGTTTCATGTAGTTGGAGGGAAGGAGTTAAAACCTGAATGTGTTGTACACAAAGGCTACCAAGAGAGGAGGTTATGACAAGGTTGGTGAACATAAAATATTTTTGTTCTTTAAAATTCATAAATTCTTTTCCCTATTTAATTTATTTATTTTTCTCTTCGATTTTTTCTTGCAAAAGTACGGACGAGAAATGGAGGGAAATTGGGTGCATTTTTTACTTGTCTCCAATAACTACAAGTGCTTCTTATGCTTTGAGAAAACGTTGTTTTAGTTTGCTCTTTGGTTATGAATAAGCTTACTTATGACATTTATTGTCCCATTCTTGATTCAAGAGGGACATAAATCACTATTCCTTTTTTTGACCTTTTTGCTTTTTTGGTTAAATGACCTTTCTTTCTTACGAGCCCCGCCCCGTCCCTAGAGTATTGTGGAGGAGGTAAATCGTGGGATGTGTCTCAACAGACCAGGGTACAAAAGCTGCCATACCGGTGCCCACAAATAATACAAATTTCATACATTGTAAGAGGCAGAAATCGAACTCTCACACTGCGACTGCCAGCTCAACAGAGACTACCTCATTCTATCCTTTTCACCACTGAGCTATGCCCCGAGAGGCTAAATGACGTTCTTTCTAGCTTTTATTTAGCACATGATTAAGCCTCATTTTTTGGGAAAATGTATTTAAGAATTGTGATTTTTTTTTTGGAGGATTGGTTAAAAAATAGGAAAATGTTTAGATTTTACAGGAGAATGTGCGGTTAAAAGATAAGAAAATATTTTAGGTTTACATGAAAAATTATTTTGCTGAAGAATGCATGGTTGAAAATAATTTTTGAAAAAATGAAGCTTAAAAAAGGGGCTTATTCTTAAAGGCGTGTGTCAACCATGTGCTTTTGACTAACTCAAATAAATAATCGTCCGCAGCAACCGAGTGACTTGATTAAGAATAAGAATTTTGGAAACGGATAAATATTTTTATTGAATAAATATTATTTATTACGTTCAATTATCGTCTCATGTGAAATCATTGAAAGATGTAGCCATTGCGATGAAATCTGAGGTAATTCGTGTGCAGCAATATACTGTAATGAACCATTTATCCCTGTTTGTTCCGACGAATTGATCAAGCTTTCACATTGGTTCAGGTTCGCTGTTGTTGATCAATTGGTTTAACTGGAGAGGTTTCTGTGGGAAATTTTGATGGAAAGCATGTCATCCTGAATTTTGAGAACTACAGTCGAATGTTTATGAAAAAACTGTGGATCCATGGATTTCCTTTGAGAATGCTAAAATACACTTATGATTAATATTGATCCTGCAAGATGATCCTTATCAGGGGCCGACCCAAAATCGAAGTTCAGTTAGGGCGGAGT
>CAIGRP010046365.1:0-17054 GCA_903798385.1 Fraxinus cuspidata
ATGAGTAAATATAGGGAGAAAAAAAATAGAGGACCAAAACGGTCACTGAATTTAAAAAAAAATTTTTTTTTTTTTACGAGCCACGAGCCGAGCCGGCTCGTGGCTCGTATAGGATGAGCCCACAAACGGGCTCGTCGAGCTGCTCGCCGAGCAGGGTAGCTCGGTAGACGAGCCGTCTAAATGGTGAGCAGCTCGACGAGCGGCTCGCCATTTAGACTAGTCGAGCGGGCTCGGCTCGTTTGCCAAGTTACCCCGCTCGGCTCGGGCTCGTTTTTGGCCGTTCGGCTCGTTTGCCAGCACTAGTGTACAACTTGAAGATTTTCACCACCCTATCCTTGGTGGTCGACCGCCCACTAGTATGCAACAGTGCCACCAGTCCCTTTACTGTCCCATATACCAACATTTCCTCCAAAACCCTTTCTTTGGAATGAAATTGAAAAGCAACCATACAAATTTCACGCCAATTTTTGTTGTGGAATCTGACACATTCAACAATTTCTTGCATATGGCTGCATTTCCTAGATCGTGTTCAATAAAAGCCAATCTTTCATCATCACTAAGTTTGATTAATTTCATTATTTTCTCAAACTTTGATCTGTTTGAGTTTTGAAGAAGCTCGATCATGGTACAAACTGTACCAGCTTCAATGGCTTTTAATCTGCTTTTCTTCTAGGCATCCAAGATTTCTATCAGCACTTGTAGGGTACATGAACTTGCCATTGTACAAATTTTATCTGATGTTATTTCTACTATGGACTTGATGAATTATATACCTCGATCTTGTGCAACATAATTCCAATTATAATCAGCTTTAGCCATCTTCTGAAATGTCGAAATGGTACAAAATCGCGCATCGCCACTTCCTCTTTGAAGCATTACAACCATGGATTTCATACACTAAGGCTTCATCAACAGCCGAATTGACTCATCATCTTTTTCCTCAGAAAAATTGATTCCATATACCCACTCCGTTCTGAACTTGATTCGGGAAGGAAGAACCCATAGGAACATTATTCATATTTTGTGGTCTTTGTTGACGAAGAACTAGAACTCGATTTGTGTCTTAGTTGATGAAGAAAGGGGAAAAGTGTTTTAAGATGATAACACCCTTTCATTAAAACAATTGACTATACGAGTTGACTTAATGGAAAAGTTGGATGGAAATGGACGGAAGGATGTTTCACACAATCAAATGCGTAAATAAATGTGAAACTGCCAAAAAAAAAAAAAAAGAAAAAAGAAAAAAAAGAAAGACATGAACATTTTGCAAAATGGTAACTTCCAAAAATACTCCTAAAATTAGGGATCTTTTGAAAAATCATATGAAAAGTTTTTTTATCGGTCCCTTTTTAATAGAAAAAGTAATACATACAATATCATTTTTATTAAAAAGTGACACAAACTAAAAAATTGACAAAAATTCAAAAAAAAGTGACAAACATTTGAAAGAATTACATAAATTCAAAAAAGTGACAAAATACTCAAAATGTGACATAAGTTTTTTTAAAAAGTGACAAAACGTCAATCAAAACATTGGAATCAGTTTAATAAAGTGAAGGAAAAAAATAATACAACCACCATCCCTTCTCTTTCTCCATTCGCCGCCAAATATTTGTAAATTAGTTCATCGATAAAACACCAAGCAACGTTATATCAATTCACCGTCACCATCATTTACCAACTCAGCCAACCCATTAATCATATACAAAATAGTGTACAGAGTTAAGTGTCACATGTTTATTTAAAAAAATGACATATAATGTCAATTTTATTAAAATTGATGTTTGTCACCCAAAATTGTGACAAAAAGTGACGTAAATTAAAAAAACTGACAATCTTAAAAAATTGACAAAATATCAATAAAATTTAACAAGTTACAGAAATTCAAAAAAGTGATGAGAATTTAAGAAATTGACAAATTACGTTCGTGTTAATAATTCAACAATCCACAAAATCAACAAAAGGGGAACGTAAACATAGTCATCCATAGAGATATTTCTTAATGATTTTCAGACTAATATATAACTTTTCAGATATCATTTCATTATTATGTTAGATATCAAAGAAAATCAATTCTGACTTCAAAATGGACACCTCTGTTGTTGAATAAATGGAACCATGTCGCATAATGATTCCTTTACAACATGGTGTCTCATCAAATTAGTAATTAGAAAAAGTGATTATCCAACACATTACACAAATAGTCTAATTGAAGGGCAAATGATGATCTATATTTATAGCTCGCATCCAATATATAACAATTCTATAATCAATAGAGTGAACAAATTATGGAACGCCATTATTATTAAGCCCACCATTCATCTCAATTAGGAATGACAAAAATGTTCGTCGGCTCGGGCTCGGCCCGAAAAACCCCGAGCTGGGCCCTGCTTGGGCTCTGTTTCACATAGCCGAGGCTTGGGCCGAGCCCCATTTTCGAGCGTTGGCTCGAGCCTAGCTCGGCCCGTGGCTCGTCACCGGCCCGTGACTAAGTAATATAATTTTTTTTTACATTTTTTTAAGTTTAAATGTATTTTTTTATATATATTAATTAATTTTTAGTTATTATTTATAACACACATAAATTGCATAAAATTTAAACACATTATAAAAAATTATAGATTTATAACGAATTTTTTAAAAAACACGGTCCGACTTGGCCTTCTAAGACTCGAGCCTGGCTTCATTTTTTTGGTGGAGCTTTTGCTTGGCACGGCTCGGGCCCAAAAATGCTCAAACATGTTTTGTTCGAGTCGACTCGAGCTTTGAGTTTCGGCTCGGCTCTTTAACATGCCTAATCTCAGTATGTACCACTGGCTACTATTTTTCCCTATCCCTCATTCCTCTCAAAACTTGGCCCCACAGCAAACCCACCACCAAGCAATCAACATATCGTCAATCCAACAGTCTTATCACCATTCTCCACCTCGTTTAATCCTCTATGCACTTTACTTGGATCACTATTGCTATTATCATAATTGTTATTATCAGTCGGCAACTCATATCTACAAACTAGACACGAACTCCGATCGCACATGAAAAAAAACCTCTTATCTGAAATTATCAAAAAATTTGGAAAAAAAAAATGAAACTAAGACTAAACCGGAGTAAAGAGTGGAAAGGCAATGGATGTTGAAATCACATCAAATGCTAGTGGTTGGGTCTTCCGACGACTGCTGGACATTAGGTGTGTCCACGAACCTTTTGATGGTACAATCTATATAGACTATGAGAAAAAGGAGAGAGATCGAAGATCACTTTTTTGGTGGCGTAGGAAGACATGGCAGTGTTCAAATGTTGAAGACAAAATGCTCGATACTTTTTTGTCCTAGAAATCTTGACGATTGCGTACCATTTTTCTCTTAAATATCTTCTTCACTTTCTCGCCATTAATGGAGAGAAATGAGATAGATAGTGCAGAATTTGATTATAATGTGGTGCCTCATAATTATTTGATTTGACAATCTGGTGAAAGATATATATTTGGGGGGTTTTGGGATGGGGTTTGGAGATTTTATAACGTATTAATTACGTTTTTAAATTATTTAATTAGTTATTAGGGTATTAATCAATTTAGTTAATATTTTAGGGTATTGGGCCTAATTTGCCATAGTAAAATGTATGAATGTTTTGGGCTAATTACCCCTTTATTTTACAAAAAAAATCATTTTGTAACAATTTATGTATTTTAAGCATAAAATTTTTCGTGCACATTATATATAATCTTTTTACAATGATTGTAACTTATACTATATTTTTAATCGTATTACATTTTATGTAAAAAATATTACAATAATGGTAAGTTATACTGTGTTAAATTATGTTATAATGTATATAATTTTTTTAATATTACAACTTGAACTTAGCCCATGTTTGGTTTAGCTAAAGTCAATAATTAATTTTAATAACATATTTTATGATACCAACAACTTTTATCAATTTTTGAATCATACATTTATCAATTTTATTAACATTTATTAAAAATCTAATTTTTAGTTGGCCCAAACATGGGCTTACTGTTAATCATTTGACAATGTGCTTTTTATTCGTTTAGAAAAATGTCGTGCTATTTCAACTTCCAACATGTAAGAGAAAAGAAAAAGTATATTAGTCTACACGTAAAATGGATGAAGAATTACAAAATTTTGCACTTTATATACTGTGTATTACTAGTTTTTGTTGACCTCAAAAATCGACGAGAATACGCGATCGAAAAATTTTGATTTCACTCACGTTTACTTGTTAAGTTTCTGTACATTTGGACAAACGTAGATGCGCGTAGTCTTCTCCAACGATGGAGAAGCGATCTAGAACACTCTGACAATCAAGTCAATCAACAATCAACAAAGTAGTGTTTAAGTATGGGATGGACAATTAACGAAAGCAAGATAACTTAGGTCCGGGTTGAAAAATGTTACTAAGCAATCTTATTGTTGATGTTAAAATTTGGATGGCATCCAAGTATAAGCTTTTGTAGTGGAAGGAAATATATGTTTATTGTTGGATGAGTGAGCTAGACACTTGACCTCGTCCTATTGACTCTTGGATTAAACCTAATAGGTGTCACATCCCGATGTCCTAGGTTAGAGGAAACCTTAAATAAATTGAAAAGTAGTCACCATATGTCCTAGACAAAGTAGGCAGAAAGACATGTTTTAGAGCTGTAAAATCAATAAGACATACTGAAGATCTTTAGTCCGAAGTGATGTTATAGGAGATGCATTGTGAAAAATAAGGGGTCATCGCTTGGGAACTATACTACAACTTCTTGTGGCACTTTGCATCGTACATGGAGATTCGTCTCTAGCATGTTGCTTCGATTGAAGCGCTTAATCCACTTCGACCTCTTACCTTGACCACCTCGAATAGGCCAAGTAGTACGAAATGATGTGGAGTGTGGACCTTGAGTGATTTCTTGTTGTTTCTTAGCTTGATGTCAAGTGGCTTGTCTCATTGGACGAAACTTAATAAATTTTATAATCTATGAGCCTCAAAAATGAATAAAATTAAACATGTAATATTATTACGGTACATACGAAAAGTAATTTTTCAATGTCATTTCAAACTCATGTGTTCGGCATTTAGAACCTTTGCTTTCCTTTTACACCATCTTGTTCTTTTACGTAATCATTCTTCAAAGTTTTTCGAAAGTTCTAATCATAAAGGCAAAAGCACATTATATCGTGGCCAAAGTGATCATGGAGTCCGAATATGTTGTACTTATTTCCTTGTCCCCCGACTGTCTCCCCAAAAAACTTGCCACTTCTTGAAAATGAGTCAAATCTGTTCCTCAACACGCTTTCAAAGGAAGATCAATAAATTAACACTTTAAATAGTACTACTCAAGTAGCTCAACCATTGAAATCTTTCTTCTTCAAGAAGCAGCCTTATCACTTTCCTCAGATTCTGAACACTTCAGCGGGTTAAGGAGAAAGAATGCTTGAAGCCCATGCCCTTGTTTCGGCTCCATTTTAATGAGTTTTTGAAAAAAAAATGTATTTAATTTTTTAAGAAAGTATGGTTAAAAAGTAAGGAAAATTTTTGAGTATCTATGTAATATTATTTTATTGAAAAATATGTGGTTGAAAATGAGTTTTGAAAAAAAAAATTTACTTTTAGTTTAATGAAGCCCAAACAAGGACGTTATAGGAATCCAATAATAAGATGTTGGGGGAATAGTGTATACGTTGTTTTGTGGGTAAATAATATTGTCACTAGTTTAACAACGTAGGAACGATGCTAAACAACAAAAGAAAAGAAAGAAAAGTCCAAGGCAAGTGTTTTAACACTGTTTTTAAGATGAATTTGCCCCGCAACGATGCGAACGGAGTTATGACAATTGTCTTCCAAAATATAACGAAGAACTCATTGTAGTAGAAGTACTTCAAACTATAAGGCCAAAGCGAACCGAACAGAATTTCCTCTCTACACAAAGAATGATTTTGTATTCAAATTTGGAAGTAATTTTGCAAGAGTTTTTGATGCAAAAATCAAGTAGAATGATATGGGATGACTTAATGGCATCAGAGGGGTCTTATTTATAGAAGGTGAAGGGTTTTGGTCGGAGAGAGACACCATAAAACTCAGCATCTTTCATCGAGGGTCGCAATCCTTTAGGTTGTGGCCTGTTGCATGTGCGCCAAAGGCAGAAACTTTGGCGCTCACCCGGCGCTGGGCTGTCGTTCGAGCGGTGGTTTTATCTGTTGAAATTTGATTTTTCCTTCTAACTTTGGACCACAATTTCTTATTCATCCGAAATTGGTTTTGATATTCCAAATATACCACGATCATCTACTCAATGAGTAGAATAAGTTAGTCTATTTATTTTTATAATTTGAATATCGGATCAAGTCCGAATGTTTGGTCGAAGTTGACACAAAGTCACTTTTTCATGATTTTATACTACCAAATTTCACCCCATTTTAACCGAGTTCCAACATAAGATAAAATAAAATATATAATTGTGTGTCTTTAGAACTGAATTGAGTCACATAAATTTTGATTTCTTCTCCATAAACTTGATATGGTCTGCGAATTTGGTTGGTGATCAATCGAGTTATTGCGTTACAAAAAACAGCAGTAGAGAATGAACGAGGAGAACTAAAGACAGATTTTTAACGGCAGATTTCATAGTGAGAGAAAGGAGGTGAATTGTTTAAATATCTTTCAACATGGTTTATGAGGAGGAGTTTAATTTAGAGAGTAGTAGGAGCAGGAGGAGCCATTTATGATTAAATATATCTTTCAATTTCGTCTACCACAACCATGCCACCTGCACTAAACACCGTTGTTGATACTATAGTCGACATTGAATGCGTTAGGATCACGTGTCGTCAAAAATAATATCGAATATTGTTTTTCATTTGTTCGCTACCATCCGAGAAGATCAGGCTTATTTATTTATTCTCCGTTTAATACACTAAAAATAAGGTCTGAAAAATATCTAGTTAGCTCTACAATGATTTTAATTTGTCTGGTAAGTATGATGAACTTCTTGTCGTACTTAAATAAGTCAAACATTGTCATTAGGAAAAGAAAAAAATGTAGAAAGCCGTTGTGGTGAATTACTATTTCTATCGTATTAAACAATATATTAATATAAATTGCAAAGTATTTTCTATCACAAGGTGTAATTGGGATATCGAATGTTAAATAGATTTTTTTTCCGATAATATTATTACAAGCTTATAATTAAATATGAGGATCCATAACTGCAGCTAGAGGAATAATATGAGCAAATCCTCCCAAAACGTTTTCGGAATTTCATCTTCATGCTAGCAATAATATCATCAAAAAATGTACAATTAACTATATTTACTATTTTTTTTTTTTGAAATATTAAAAATATGAGTTAAAACAATAGGAGCAATGTGATAGTAAACGCTAGGCCATGCATTTGTTGCATTAAATAATCAATCATTAAAATTTAAATCACAATCAGAACCATATGAATGCCTATATCACAATTAACACAAAATTATAACATGCGATAGGTTGAGTTCCATCTATTACCTATATTTGTTGCAAACGTCGTGTTGGTAAGTTAGAAGTACCACATACATGCGCAAATCCTTGTATCTAACATGAAGAGACAAGAATAAAAGCAATGACAAGTATAATTTTTGTCAATTGTGGTGTAATATAATAAAGACCATCTTGCACAATCAAATTAAAAATATGACAAACACAACGAACATTGCTTCGCATCAAAATTAGGAAGTAGTTAATCAAATTATTGTTAATATTAGCATTATCAAACGTAAAACTATGGATTTGAACTTCACAACAAAATTTTCTGAGTACTTCCTTTAAAAATATTGAAAACATATTGGTTTTTTGTGGCATTTCAATGACCTTATGCACGATCTAAAACTTATCAATGCGATGGACTGTGGCACAAATATATATTTTATGATTTTTCCTGGATCACAGATTAAAAGTTTCATTAGCCCTAATACATAAAGAATTTTTCTTAATGTCTATTGTACGAATAATGCCATTTTTTTTGTTTTCAAGTGAAACAATGCTACATGTACAATGATTAGAACATTGTAAATTTTACAATCTCTCACATTAGGACGGGGTCCACTAATAATTGTACAATTGGATTTTTCCATATGCTTTTGTAATTTGCTCTCCATTCTTAATTGTATTCTTCTTTGTGAAGTGTTTCAAACATTCAGAAGTAAGTTTACGAGTTTTTACTTCTTTCATCTCTTTGTAGAGATTGCTTCTCCCAAATCGTCGTTAGGCTTAATGATTGTCGATTTTATAATATCGACATTTTCTAGATTTGTAACATCGCATGCTTGAGAAAAATTGTAGACATAAGCATTTGAACTACTAAAAAATTAGTTAACACTCCATCGTGGGTTCATGAATCTAGTATAACTCATAACGAACTTTGTAGAAAATTTAGGAATAAAAATTTCAACTAATAGAAATATTTGATACAAGGAAAGTTGGAATTGAAGAAATATATAGAAACAAAGGTACACTATATACTAATTGTAAAGTTATACTATTAAATAATTGAGAGTTGTATGTTAGCGAGATTGTAGATAATAATTTTAAAATGTGGTGGAACTAATTTATCACTCATGTCTATTATGGACCCCAATTTTTTTTAAAATTTGAATCAGATGTCTACGGACTCTTGATTTGATCGGCGTGGTGCCATAAAATGTAATCACGGGGACTGCCCTACTAGGCGAGCCAACTTGTGTGAACCTACGAGTGATTCACACGAAATTTTCGCTGTTTGGTTCATGCCTACTACTCGCTTCGAACTAGAGTCGAGCCAACTTAACTTGTATGTGGGACGAGTTGAGTTGATGAACTGCTCACCCTACTTAAGATCATGTCCAATCGTACGCATGCTAAGTGGTGAATATTTGAGATAAAATCCAATAATGCCTTTTTTTAATATTCACGTGCTTCAACATATATTTGTTACCATTAAAGTATCTTTTTGTTAAATTGGTTGAATTCCTCGTTCCGCGGGAACGAGTCTTCATGGTTACTTCATAATTCATATTTGGTTGGTTTTGGAGTTTTGCCCAAATTACCTTTAATCATTTTTACGAGGTACAAAAATATAAATTAATATAATGAAATAATTTTGTTACCCTAGTTTTAGCATATTTAAATTTTAGAATAACAAATTTTTTTAGTGAAGTTGCAACCGAAGTCATCGATTATGTACATTATAACAAAATGGCCATAACCTTTATTTTTGGCATTTAAACCTCTATTTTTCAAGGATTTTTTTGGCATTCAAACAATTATTTTTGAGAGATACAAGAAGATATGTACTTAATTTTTGATTAAAAGATAAAACAAAAAGAAAGAAGAAGAAGAAAGGAAAAAAAGGCAAAATGATTCTCAACCTACTCTTACCCCATGTGTTGTCTACTTTCTTCCTCTATTCTCTAATTTGCCCATCACATTTTAGTTGGAAATTTGTTATCTTTTCTACTTTAACTTGCAAGGTTCTCTTCCTTTCCGAGACATCAAGAGCTATGATGATACTATAAATTTACAAGACTAAAAATGTAAATGTCAAAATACAAAGTTGAACACTCGTTTACAAGAACATTCTTACAACGTTTTAAAAAATTTAACACAAAAGAAATGCTTAGCATAAAAAGGAAATCAACGAGAGGTATTAGAGCTAGGGTTGGAGTAGACGTCCTTGTCTCACCTTGTTTCCGATCAAACATAATATTTCCATTTGCAAGCCTATTTACGTATTTATATATTTTGAATTTTATTTTTAATTGAGAATTCATTTAAAATATAAATAAAATAATAAGAATCTGGACGGACTGATATATTCCATTTTCCCTAAATCCTAGACGAGGCAAGGGATATCCATAGTATTGTGAATGGGACGACACATTTTGTCATTCCTATTTCGACCTTAGACTCCATTATTTTCGCTGTTAACACCCAACCAACAGCGGTAATAAAACTTGTTTGAAGCACCCCCACACTGCCCGGTTGATGATCAAATAAACCATCTGTCACAAGCGTGAAGCGCCCATGTCTCTCTCTCTCGCGCTCTCACATTTTTTTTTCCTTCTAAGAGTTTCGTTTTCCCACCGTCCTCCATTCACACAATAGTAAAAACTAAAATGAATCAAATCCACCCCATATAATGACCTGCAGATGGTGAAGATCCACGCCCCTTCGTATTTTTTCCAAAAAATAAAAAAATTCTAGAGGCCCTTCACCCGATTTCTTGAACTTCCCAACAAATCGTTTAGCGAAAAGCCCATAAAAATGATCTCTTTGACTAACTTTTCAAATTCTTAAACTGATTTCTCCTACTCATTTTAGTTATGTGATGCAATAGCAAAGAATTTTAATTCAATCGAACCCATTTTCAGATTTTGGTGTTAATTTATCTGAAATCTGGGATCATTCATCATCTGTCATTCTCTACCATGCCATTACAGTGGAAGAAGATGAGGAGCACAAGAATTTCCCGATTGGTAAATGATCATTTGCACAACTCCCAGAAAAGGCGTGGGGACTCTTCTCTTGTGGTGGAGACTGGGTTCCCGACTTCTCTCATTGATCTTTTCATCAAGAATCGCGAAAAACTGAAAAACCCATACAAGAAAAAGAGAGTTAAGAACCCGGCTATACCCACTTCTAATGATTCTAATGATTCGGTGATGAGTGGATACTTGCCCACTTCATGCCCCTCTTTGCATTGTCCTTCGCCTTATCATAGTCCCTCGCCTTTACATCTGCAGTCGAGGGATCTAGAAGAAATTGCTGTTGTGGATGGTGGTTTTGGCGGTATAGGTGATGAGAGGGGGAGTGGTGTTAATATGGGTGTGGATGCTATTCGGGTTTTTGTGGCGGTTGTGATGATCTGTATGGCAGTGGCTTTGGCGATGGGGACGGAGAAATTAACGATGGGGATCACAATTTTAGCATTTTTCTTGTTTTTCCTCGAGTATTTCGGGAAATGTGGATTGCTGAAGCCATGTTCTGAAGCACAAGAAGGGTTAAGATTGACGGTACAAAACTTTTGGAGGTTTTTCCCAGATAGGAAGAATGCTAATGTTTTGAGTTATGATGGGTTGCTAGACGAGTCTTTTAAGCCCGGTTGCTCGGGTTTGAAGAAGGATTGTGGGTCGAACAGTCCAATTCGAGAAACTCAAAATGTTGAATCTAAGCGTTTATGGATTGCCATTGCAGAGGAAATTCAGTGTGAGAAGGAGATGACGGAGGATTCTAGCAATGATGGGAGATTGGGACGTATAGAATTGGAATTGAAGAAACTGATCATGGAAAAGGAAGTGTCTGTAAGTGAAAGGTTGGAATTGAAGGAGAGGAAGTCGCGAAGAGCTAAGATGAAATCAAAGATCAAGAAATTTATTGCAAAGAAACTATGGAGAAGAAAGGACCGTAACTCTGAAAGTTATGAAGTTAGTCCTATTAGAGAAGATCACATGACCATATGTGAAGAACAAAACACATACGAATGTGAGTACAAAGTTGAATCAGAAATTGCTTCCAAATTGTCGCCCCTCTCAAGCGGAAGGGATGGACGGAAATATTTTGTTGATGACAAATGCGCTTCTGAAACTCTCGCTGGGGAAGTGGCGAGAACAGAAGCCGGACAGGATTTGAGTTATTTAGTACTGTGTCTGATTGTTCTCATTGGACTTATTGGAGGTCGGATAATTGCACTTATGCTTGCCTTATTGTGGTGCCTGCTGTTGAGATCTAGCAAAATGCTACAAAGACTCGTAAAGCTGCCAATGATCAGGTCTTTTTCTGATCAATCTAGTTAGATTGTTTGTAGAAGAATCCTCTCAACTTTTTGTTCGTTCTGTTGTTTGGTTCTTGTGAAGTGCTATTTAAACTTTAGAATTACAAAATCTTCATTCAATCTTTGGTTAGGCTCTCAACTTGAGGTGTTTTTCCTTGACCTATAAACTAACATATACAATTTGTGATTTATGATACAATTCTAATTTGAGAAGTTTTAGTTTGCATTCTTAAAGCTGCATTTTGTTGGCTATTTCTTTATGTGAAGTAGGTTGGGAAACTTTTGAGAGGTTCATAGTGAAGTAGTAGTTGTAAAGTTGCTTTCTTTCCTTTGCTGTCTTCTAATGTGCTCTTTATTTAAACAGGTTATTGGTGTATTGTCATGCTTTTTGATACTAAAATGGCGAATTCCCACTCCATTAACCTTCCACCCCATTTAGTAAAATACAAGTTTCGCCTTGTCATTCTTGATAAAATCCCTTTTATTTACCAGCTGGTTAATCTTATACCAGTATATTTTCCTTGTTGGCTGCTTGTCTTATTCATCGTTAGTGACGTTGTTAACGTCACAAATTTTTAGCTTGAAGTTGGCACTTTGGTTCCTCTAGTGTTCCTTTCTTATGAGGACTCATTATGTACCAACGAATAAGGTCCCTGTTGCCCTCCCGAGAATGAACTTAGAAAGAGAGGCAGTGTATGTGCTTGCAGGAAAAGTGGCAATGGATTGTTTTGATTTGCATATTGATCTTTATACATGAGACTTCTTTTGTTATAGAGCAATCTTTGCATTGTCACGGATTTAAGAAAGGAATTTTTGTCACTTGTCTCAGTGTAGTCCACGCTTGACTTGAAGGCCTGGGACTGAATGGTCTGTCCTTTCTTTTGGGTCTGAACTTGAATATTCGTCTAAATTGTTATGTTTTTGGTACCATCAGTTTAGAATCTAACACTATGGAATTGGCAAGATAAATTTTTGTGGACAGACTTTCTCAACTTAGTTCTCCTTCAATGAGGAAAAGGAACTATATCTTCTCACAGCATATTCTTGCGTGCAACCCATACTCTGTATAAATTTGTAGTTCAACTGTGACTCACCAGTTGAAGTACTAATCCACCCATTAAACTATCAACACTGGCATCCTGATGCTTAAAACACTGATAATTGCTCTATGCGATGTTTAATCATGTCTTAAATTATATACCAAGTATGTTTTCAGCGTGCAGTAGGTAACACTAATACATCCTCATTCAGTAATTTGCTCTCTCGTATCAATTTTGTCAACTTGTCTGTTTTCTTTACTTTTTTGACAAGGTTTTTGTTATTCCTCAACAATTAATTGACTTGGAAGTTTTAAGAAAATGGTGTAGCGGGGCTGTAATTGCTCTCTAGCAGCTTTAAACCATACCGTTGAAGATGTTAAAAGTTTGAATCTGTTCAGACAATTTTCTGGAAGTGCAGTAAGTAGTTAGAAGAGTTTTAGCAAAAGCTGGTATGAGACCTCTTCTACGAAAGGTGGAAGCAAAAGTAAAAGTCATTCCGTAGATGACCTAATTCAATCTAAGGAATCAATCTAAGGGTAAATACTCTCCCCTCGCTCTCTCGGTTGCATGTCTACCGACTCGGCAAGTTATTGTAGTCGTCGGGCCCTCACATATATACAATTCACCCCAAAATTCTTTGTGCTTCGACAATTAATATATTCACATTTTAGATTTTGAACTCTTCAATTAACAAAATACTAGCTTGTATATCACTCTCTATAATCTATATAGAGCACCTCATGTGACGAGTATAGATAAAGATAATCTTTTTCTTTTACTTTTTATTGACTAGCACTATATTTCATTATTTATGCATATAATTCTTTAGGTGACCTAAGCATCAAATATGATTAGGGCGTAATCTTATTCATGCAAAATAATAAAAGACTTTATTAAGTTGGAATCGAGGTAAAGAACAATGCAGAAGGAGTTGGATAAGTTGTCCTATTTTTGAACAAGAAAAATAATAAAAAACAATGTGTTGTATTTAAATATAGATTAAAAGTTCAGCTAATCGATCTTACCAATAAACTGAGGATGATTTCAATTAAAGGTTTTAAAGATTTTTAAGGATTTAAAAAAGTTAATATATATATTAATGTATTCAATAGAGTCTATTCCACGAAACAAAAATTTAGAAGTCATGAAGTACTCAAAATGTTAATAATTTTTAAATCTTACCTTTTAGCAAAAAGTACAAAAGTAAAATCTCAGAAGTTATTTCTCATTCACCCCAAAATTCTCTGAAACTCCACGTTTTCTTTTTCCTTTTATTGTTTCTCTCCATTTTTTATGAAAAATATTAAGTTATAGATAAAAAAAATTTAACATTTTTTCTTTTTTGTATTCAATTGTTTATGTAAAACATCAATTTGTACTTCAATTTTATAAAATTTTGTATAAAAAAGACTAGTTTATAAGTAAATTCTAAATATATTGATTAATTATTTATTTATCAAAGATCTGACACGTTGATAAATATTTCTATATTTTGAAATATTTTATATATTTATATATTATTATTTATTTATGTAATTAAAGTGATTTAATTTTCTTTATTCTTTTACACACACACACACACACACACATACCAAAACAAGCCCAGGTAGAGGTTGTAGAGAAGAAAGAGTAAAATTATGGCAAATGGAAAATAACTTTTGAAAATGAAAATCATTATTGATATAAGATATTGAAAATTACACAATTGAAAAGAAACATAAAATTACTAAAATTTCGAACTTTCTTGAGATGCAGAAAAATAAACTCTAAGCTATTTTTCGCTCTGTCTAAAACTTCAGAATGAAGTACTCTTTATAGCTGAAGTCTCGGACTTGGAATCTTGAACAGTTGATTGATTGAACTTGTCTCCCATGTGTTGTCTGCCCATTTGAGAGAGAATCCTTTCCGACTTTTTGAAAGATACTTTATTAAATTGGCTTTAAAAAAGTTGATTGTCTTTTTTTTTTTTAGTGTCGGCATGACCTACAAGAATAATTTGTTGGTTGGCAAACACATTTTGAAAAACATTTCCTTTTATTTCTGAACTTGGTAATTTTTAAGATCATCAAGAAAACTGGGTCCATATAGTCATTTTGCAGAGGGATTCTTTTGAGTTTCTTGTTCAATTAAATCGTCATATACCAAAGCACATATCTCCATTGCTTTGTTCATAGTCTTCTAATTTTGAAGAAGAATATTTTGAACTTCATTTCTTTATTGATATCTCAGCAAGAGCAGCAATTTTATTTGGGACTATTTGAAGTTTTTTCGGAGTAGAACACTGATTGAACAAGGCTAAAAGCCTTGATTTTTCTGCGAGGAAATCAGCCTTTTTATCAAATTCCTTTTGAGATAATTTTTGAATATCGAGATTTCTTTGTTCTTGAATCCATGAATTAACTGTTTTAGGACAACAATTTGTTTCTTGAAATTTTGACCACCATTTTATTTTGAAACGTCTAACAGTCCTTTTGACATTATAATCTTTGTATTCTGGTAGATTTTGCCCTTGAATTAAGTGGAAATCCCAGTAGAATATCCACAAAACTTTTAGATTATGAGCGAATTGAAACAAAAGGTCTTCTTGAGGATTTAAAAATGTTTTTGCCTCTTTTTTGAAATATTCGAATTCTTGGAGAGTAAGACTGGGTAAAATCGTCTCGTCAAATCCAAAAAAATTGGAACCAATTTTGAAACCATTTTGAAAAATTGCATGGGCAGTTTTGATGGAAAAGAATAAACCAAGAATGAGTCACTTGTCTAAAAAAGAAAACATTGAACCACGCCTTTTTATAGTCCAAGTAATTAAATTTTGATTCGAATGAATTAGATTTTGAAGTGTTCATTCGTTTATCTTCACAAAGGTGCAATCCACAGTCTTCATAAGATCATACCCTTTGGATAGATATTTTTGAAAAATCAATATGTTTTGAATTTTTGTTATTTAGAGCGTGAGTGATGATAGTTGATCCTGTTTTGATGAGGATAGCTTTGTAATGTTCACGAGATTTTTTGATGTTTGATGGAAGAAAATGGAAATTTGGAGGGAAAAAATCTTAGAGATGTTCTTCTAGAGAATATCTTTGAGCCCCTTGATGTTTCCATTTCAAACACAGGCATATGAATTGGTTTGGTAAAATAATCGAAGGATTTTTTAGGGTTGATCTCTAGAAGTTTACCGAATCCTATTTGAAGGACTTTTCGGTAATTTGAGGGTTTATTTTCTGGAATTGTTTAAGTGGGTTTTTGAAATGTCTTTGAAGCAAGTGTTATACTTTGAGAAATAGAGGATGCTTCTTTAGATCATCCATGAGAACTTTGAATGTAATCATCTATTGAATTGAGGGGAATTTGAATCTTTTTCTTATTTTTCTTCTTTTCAGAAGAACTCATTTCTCACTCTTACTTTGTAGTGTAAGAACTCTTTTGTGAGAAAATTTGCAAGAAAGTTTGATGAACCTTGTATATATAGAATTTGAAAATCAAAGCAAGAAAGAATTGCTTGCAATCTTGCAAAAATCTGTTTTGAAACAAGGTTATTTACGTCTTTTTGCCAAACATCTTTTGAAACTTTACAATCTGTTTTTGAAATGAAATTTCTATTAATCAAATCATCTTGAAATTTCGAGATCACAATGTCGATTGCAAGAATCTCATTTTTGATAGTGGAGTAATTCTTTTGAGGACCTGTCCAAACTCCTGAATGGAATCTGACAAACTGTTCTTGGCTAAAATTTTAAGGGACCTGTTTGAGGACACCAACATACCCTAAGTCTGACGCATCTTTCTCAACAATAATAGAGGCGGTAGGGTCAAGTATGGATAGAAATGTGATGTTTTTAATGACTTTTTTGTATTTTTTGAACTGCTAAAGTACACTCGTTACTACATGGGTCAGATTTCTTTTATAGTCTTTTGAAAAGAGGGGCACATAATATTCTAATATTTTTAATAAAGTCTCCTACATAATTGACAGAACCAAGAAATCTTTGAAGGCTATTTTTGTCCAAGATTTCGTCAGGAAATTTATTAGTAAAATCTAGACTTTTTTGAATTGGTGTAAGTGTTCATAAATAAATGGTATGACCTAGGAACTTTATCTTACTTTCACATAAAACAACTTTCTTAGCTGAAACAGCTAAACCATTTTGCTTAACAACATGTATGGACGTATGAAGATGTTCGAAATGTTATTCTAAACTTTCTGAAAAGATTAAAACATC
>CAIGRP010046374.1:0-29400 GCA_903798385.1 Fraxinus cuspidata
AAGATCAAATCCAAACTCTTAAACAGAGAACTATGTAATTTTATTCATTATTTTTTTATCACCAATTACTCTTGAAGCTCAGTGTGCTTGTGCCCCTTGGAGGCATTTCGCTTCTTGTAAACTGTGATCTTCGCAAATAAAGCACCTCTCGTTGGGACTTTGTCTCGAGAGGTTGTTGTTCCTTACACAATCGACTGAACCTTCTTCTAATTGTTAGCGACCCGATTCTCCGCGCGAATAGTTTTGCAAAATAGAAAACTAAAATCCGTTTGAATTTTGAAATAACAAATCAAATGCATCATAATTTTCTCAAAGCTCAATTTCAAACATATATTCTTTCGTTCAAATAATTTTGCATTATACCTAAAATTTTTTTGAACTTTTGAACTATTTTTCAAAAAATCACTTTCTACAAAATCTATTTTTAAAATTTCTATCAAACAATTTTTTGTTTGAGCCCCAATTTTCTTTAAAATTGTATTTTGAAATAATAAATTGATGGAAAATATGTAGTTAAAAAATAAAACAATTCTTAAATTTGCGTGAGATATTATTTTATTAAAAATTGTGTGGTTAAAAATAAATGAGAGAAAAATATGTTTTGGGAATAGTGGGGATCAAATGAAGGCTTAATAAAAATATTTTATTTGGTAATTTTTTATTTATATAAATGTGTTAAAAAAATTCGCCCTTTCACTTAGTCCTTGTTTCGTCCTAATTTTCTAAAACTTTATAGAAACTTTTTTGTTTCATTTTTGTCCGTAATTCATTTAATTTTTTTTATTAGCATAGGTATAAAATAAATCTATCTTTGAATCGAAATCTCAATTGAATCACAAGTAACCTTCATAGGTGGAATCGGAATTGATGAATAATCATTAAATCGAAATCTCAGTTCTATATCGTACTGAGAGGGGTCAACATTCTACTTATTTTGTATACCATTGTATATTCTCGCATATGTTGTACTCTCCGTTATGGAAATTGGAATACCACAACGTTTATCGTTTGTCCATATCCATACCAATTAATCTTTTTCATCCAATTCGAAATTACCAAAGAAACAAATTGACATTACAACCATATCTGTAAGGCGAAACATAATTTTTTTTTTTAAAAAATTCATAGTAAAAAATTCGACTTCTAACAGGAATTTATAAAAAAAACAAATAGGCGAAACAGCTAGCTGTTTGCTGGCTGTTTAAATAGTCGGTTGGTTGTTTAAACAGCCGCCTGAATGTTTTCCACCAGATCAATTTTGTCTGAAAGGCGCATATGAATTTTTTTTCGTTCATGTTTAAAAAAATTAAAGATATACTAAAAAAAATTATTTACATTAACTATTAATGTCGAAATAAATTTAACAATTAAAACGTATACTGATATAACGAAAACGAAATTAAATATGCTTAAATATACTTATCGATTCGAAGTGATTAATATAAATATTTTTTTCGGGTTTCAGCGTTTGATAAATTTTTTAAATTTAAGGTTGAAGCAGATGAACGATAAGAGAGTTTTATCTGTGTTGAAATAAGCAGATAACAAAAGTTAGTTGATTTTGAAATTTTAGGCAGGGAGTACTTGATTTTATTTGTTAAGGGTGTGTTTGACCCACATTATTTTAGAAGAATGTATTTTGGAATAGTAGATTGATGGAGAATTTGTGGTTGAAAAAAGAAGGAAAAGTTATTGATGTGATGGAAAATATTATTTTATTGAAAAATGTGTGGTTGAAAATGAATAGAAAAATGAGAATGGAAATTTTAATGTGTACCAAATAGGGGCTAACTAAATGATAGTATTATCTTTTAAACAAAACAATATTTTGTAATTGTTTTATATATTTAAGGGTAATTGTGTCTTTTTTCATCAAATAGGTCATTGTGGAAATATGAAGAAGTTGAAAAGTCAAAATGAAAATTATGCACTTGAGTCAATTTTAAAAGTACCCACGGACTCAAGAGTGAAGAGTTTTGGGCTTTTTCATTTTATGTCTTTTTTCCTTTTTTTTTTCCTCAATTTTTATTGTAGGTGGGTCGGGTCAAGTGGTTATATTGTTAACCCATCACCACCCGGATAAACAACCCAATAACAGAAACTTAAAAACAACAGAAAACCGATCCAAATTGTTCGGGTCGGGTCGGGTGGTTTGTTGAGTTGGTTTGGGTTCTGCCCACCGTAATTTACATTTGAGGGTAATTGTGTCATTTACGGTTGACTAGGAGTGGTGATAGCATATAGTCGAAAAATGATTTGATAATACACGAAATAGATTGGGGAAGAAGCGAAGCGATTGCACCGATCTCATTGCTGTTCCTCCTCTCTCTCTCTCTCTCTCTCTCTCTAAAATTAACAAATAGTTTTGTAAGTTTCTCTTAACCTCCGCTCCAAAATCTTGGTGAGTTATATTCCTTGAATCTGTATAGACACGTGAGTGTGAATCTATGTACTATGTAGTTATTTGACTTATGGGGGTGTTATATTGGATATCGCCTTTTTGTGTATTTTTAATGCCTGCTTCACTGATAGTTTTAAATCGTTTAGTTGATGAATATCTTGACTTCTGGGTCTGTGTTGTTGATTTATTTTATTTTATTTTATTTTTTTGATGAATAAATCTTGACTTCTGGGTCTGTGTTGTTGATTTGTTGTTTTTTTTTTTTTTTTCCAAAATGACGGTGATAATAATGTGTTCAATTTTTTGAATTCCAGGTGAATTTTGTTGTGAGATTTTATCGAGTCGCCTGACCGGATAACTGTTTATTTAGTGAATTATTCTTTGATTAATTGATGGGAAAAGGAGGGCAAAACTATGGAAAGTGTGAGAATTTGGGTGCTAAATCGGAGTCCAAAGGAGAAAATTATGCTCCATGGTCGAAAGATGTGGGGGAGTGTGAAGAAAAGTATCAAGTAAGTCGAGAGTATGGGTTGTCCAGCGCTGATGTTGAGAAAAGGAGACTGATCTATGGGTTTAATGAGTTGGAAAAACATGAGGGGACATCAATTTTTAGATTAGTTCTGGATCAGTTCAATGATACGTTAGTCAGAATTTTACTTGTGGCTGCTGTGATATCCTTCGTCTTGGCATGGTATGATGGAGAGGAAGGTGGGGAGATGGAGATAACAGCGTTCGTGGAACCTCTAGTGATATTCTTGATATTAATTGTGAATGCCATTGTTGGGGTTTGGCAAGAAAACAACGCGGAGAAAGCACTAGAGGCATTGAAGGAAATCCAATCAGAGCATGCAAATGTTCTTCGCGAGGGGAGAAAGATTTCAAATTTGCCAGCAAAGGAGCTCGTTCCAGGGGACATCTTGGAGTTGAGAGTTGGAGATAAGGTTCCGGCAGATATGAGGGTTTTGAGTTTGATCAGCTCAACCCTTCGAGTTGAACAGGGGTCCTTGACTGGAGAGAGCGAGGCGGTAAGTAAGACCACTAAGGCTGTCTCAGAGGATGTTGATATTCAGGGGAAGAAGTGTATGGTGTTTGCTGGGACAACAATAGTGAATGGCAATTGCATTTGTCTGGTGACGCAGACAGGGATGAATACTGAAATTGGGAAGGTGCATTCTCAGATTCACGAGGCGTCTCAAAGTGAGGAAGATACGCCGTTGAAGAAGAAATTAAATGAGTTTGGAGAGGCTTTAACTGCTATAATCGGAGTAATCTGTGCTTTGGTTTGGCTGATTAATGTGAAATATTTCCTTTCTTGGGAGTTCGTTGATGGCTGGCCGAGGAATTTTAAGTTCTCATTTGAGAAGTGCACTTATTACTTTGAGATTGCCGTAGCATTGGCAGTTGCTGCTATTCCTGAAGGTCTACCTGCAGTTATTACAACTTGCTTGGCTCTTGGAACCCGGAAGATGGCTGCTAAGAATGCACTTGTTCGAAAGTTGCCAAGTGTTGAAACTCTTGGTTGCACGACTGTGATTTGTTCAGATAAGACTGGTACTCTGACTACCAACCAGATGGCTGTGGCTAAGCTAGTTGCCATGGGTTCCAAGGCAAATACACTTAGATTATTCAATGTGGAAGGGACCACTTTTGATCCTTTGGATGGGAATATTCAAAACTGGCCAATGGGTGATCTAGATCTTAATCTTCAAATGATTGCTAAGATTGCTTCCGTGTGCAGTGATGCAGATGTGGAAAAATCTGAGCATCACCATGTTGCCAATGGAATGCCCACTGAGGCGGCATTAAAGGTACAGAGAGTATAAACGTGTTTTTTCTGCACTCTGCACATGATATTGTGAGCTTCTATACAAGTAAAACTTCACTACGTGGATTTCCATTCCTTTATATGTTCATGTAAGGAAATAAACATGACAATAAGGCTTCATGCATGTTTCTCAAATTGTAAAATTGCTCATGTCTGATGAAAGAAATTAGACTCCTGGCCTTAAGGATTTAGGATGACATGGTTAGTCTTGTTGCTGGTTCTGGACAGTATTTAGTGCTTTTGCATGGTCATTTCCTTTGCGTTCACTTGTTTTTGTACCTCTTACATAATTTGCTGACAGATGGTGGAAGCTTGGTGCCAGTATAAACATTTCTTGCATGCTTTTTGCTGCTAGGAGTGAGTAAATAATATTTGAATGAAAAATAGATTCTCGACATGATTGTTTAATGCACAGGTTCTGGTTGAGAAAATGGGCATTCCAAGTCGATTACCTTCAGGTGCCTCCTCGGGTTATGATGGTGTATTGAGTAAGTTTGTGTACCCTATTGAATTTTTTTAATACAAATCATACAAGTTAATATGCTGATGTGTGCTTGTATTATTTGGATGCCTTCAAGATTGCTCTCACATGTGGAATAGAATTGAACAGCGGATTGCCACCCTTGAGTTCGATCGAGATAGAAAATCCATGGGAGTCATTGCACATTCCAGCTCAGGGAAAAAGTCATTGCTTGTGAAGGTGAAATCTGTGTTTCCTATATTCTTCTTTTATACATTCATCTGACTTTTTGTAATTAGTTCTGCGAAGGAAAAAGATTACCGAGTCATGGCTTTCACTAAGTGATGTTTTGAGACGCTTCAATTGGACTTCTTCATCACACTGACCAAGGGATTAAACAATTTCTATTATCTAATGCTGCACTAGTTTAAGCCCCAGTTATCTGTATTACTTGTGCGTGTATTCTGAATTTGCTGCATATTCAAAGTCTTTTTAGCCCCTGTTTGGGCTCCATTATTTCCAAAATACATTTTTTCAAAACTCATTTTAAACATACATTCTTCCGTAAAATAATACTACACGAAATACCCAAAACTTTTCCTTATCTTTTAACCACACATTCTCCAACAAATCGCTATTCCAAAATACATTTTCTCCAAAAATCACATTAAAATGGAGCCTCAACAGGGGCTTAATGTTTTTAACTTCTTAAGATTTCTACAAATTATGTACTACATTTTGGCAGGGTGCAGTAGAGAATTTATTGGAAAGAAGCTCTTTCATGCAATTGCTCAACGGTTCTATTGTAGAGTTAGATCAAGAGTCAAGGGAAACTATTTTGAAAAGCCTCTGTGAAATGTCAACTAGTGCATTACGAGTTTTGGGATTTGCATACAAGGAGGATCTCCCGGAATTCGCTACATATAATGGCGATGAAGATCATCCAGCTCATCAGCTCTTACTCTATCCTGCAAATTATTCATCAATTGAGAGCAATCTAATTTTTGCTGGCTTGGCTGGTTTGAGAGTAAGTTTTTAGTTCTTTAAGTACATCTTTTCTTTGGAGTCCCTACTATTATATACAATTTCTTGTTGTTAGCAAGATAATAACTAAATCGCTTGTTTTTTATGTTAATTTTTCAAAAGGATCCTCCTCGCAAAGAGGTCCCTCAAGCAATCGAGGATTGCAGAACAGCTGGCATTCGTGTTATGGTAATTACAGGAGACAACAAAAATACAGCTGAAGCTATTTGTCATGAAATAGGTGTTTTTGGGCGCCATGAGGACATCAGTTCAAGAAGCTTGACAGGAAAGGAATTTATGGAGCTTCCCGGCCATGTGAAAGCAACACATCTAAAACAAGGTGGAGGGCTTCTTTTTTCTCGGGCTGAACCAAGGCATAAACAAGAGATAGTGAGGTTGCTTAAGGAATCAGGGGAAGTAGTAGCAATGACGGGGGATGGAGTGAACGACGCGCCTGCCTTGAAATTGGCCGATATTGGGATCGCAATGGGTATTGCTGGAACTGAGGTAACTGCAATATGAATTAGAATCCTCAATTAACCAGATTATGCATTAAGAGTGGGTGAAGTGCTATCTTGGAACATTTATCTTAATGTGAGTTGGAAGGGATATGGTGAACCAGCATTGCATGTGCACTTCTTATTTCAATTGAACTGCATGAATTTGTTCATTCACCGACTATGTCGCTTGTGTACTTATTTCAATTGAACCGCATGGATTTGTTCATTTATGGTGGCCTGAGAGATAATTTATCTTGATCACATTTCAACCTTCCAGGTTGCTAAGGAGGCTTCTGACATGGTTCTAGCAGATGATAATTTCAGTACAATAGTTGCTGCTGTTGGTGAAGGCAGATCCATTTACAATAACATGAAGGCTTTCATCAGGTTATAATTTACTCTACCTTTAATTTATTTCTTCTTCACCAAATTATAAGACTGTGTGCTAGTATATCATGTGCAGGTTCGCTTATCAGCCCTTTCTCACTAGATGCGTGAGTAATCTGAATGTGAGATCATCAAGACTATGGACAATAGTTAGATCTATGTTTAGAAAAAAATAAAGCTAATAATTGATTTGAACAGGTTTGACAAACCAACCCCAATATACGAAAAATCACAAGGGAGTTTAAATCACTGTTAGTGACTTGTCATATGCTGGGCTTGTGTATGGTTTTTAGATCTGAGCCATCATAGATGTCTTATGCATGAGTTGCTATGTTTTGTTATGGCATAATGGCTTTGCCTGGAGCATAGGTTTGGTATAGCCTTTCGTAATTATTGCACCTAATTTAGGAGGCATGCGAGTGCACAATCAAGGATCTCAGCTTGATTGCACAATTGATTGGAAGCATATTTATACATACAGATTTAAATAGCTTAATGAAAGCTGAAAAGTTAAGAACACATTACTATTAACCTTCCCCCTCGTAGTCTCCTGCGTCCAGGTCTTGTTGGTATGACCAGTACACACTTATCTAGATGTTTTCTTCCTTACTGTAAGGACTACTTGGTTTGTACAACAGAATGTGAACAAATACAGGGCTACATGTGTGCATCTCCTATGTGTTTTCTGATATTTCAAACCTGCAACTGAAAGATGCCTTATTGGGATTAAATTGTAGTTAACTGCCAGTAATTTGTCCGGTCGAGGAAGAATGTTTTCATAGTTTTCAGCATTCTATGCATGTGTTTGGGATTATGCAAAAAGTTACACTTATAAATGAGACTTAAAGTTCTTTCTTTTTTTGCAGATACATGATTTCCTCGAACATCGGTGAGGTTGCCTCAATATTCCTTACAGCTGCTTTAGGTATCCCAGAGGGTCTGATCCCAGTTCAGCTTCTGTGGGTTAACCTGGTTACCGATGGACCACCAGCTACAGCTCTGGGGTTCAATCCACCAGAGAAGGATATAATGAAGAAACCTCCACGAAGAAGCGATGATTCATTGATCAGTGCGTGGATTCTCTTCCGATATCTAGTATGTTTGATTCTTTTCACCTTCTTTAAATTGAAACTCCTATGCATGTTTGGTTGAACTTAAAGAAATTCCTTGTAAGTTAACTTATAAGTGAAAAAAGTAATTTTCAAAACAAATAATTAATTTAGCCCTTGTTTGGTGGCCTTTTTTGGAAAAACATTGTTTTGAATAGTGAATATTTGGATAATGTATAGTTAAAAAGTATGCAAAAGTTTTGGGTTTACGTGTATAATATTTTATTGTGTGGTTGAAAATGAGTATGTAGAAAAAAAGTTTTGAAAGAATGGAAGACAAACAAGACTTAGTTGGTTAAAGTAAGAATAAATTACTTATTTTTAAGTCGCACTTTATTGTTATCATAACAAGCCCCTGTTTAAGCCCTATTATTTAAAAATTCATTTTTTTCGAAACTCGTTTTGAACCACATATTTTCCCAATAAAATATTCTACAAGTTCAAAAATTTTCCTTACTTTTTAGCCCAACATTCTCCAAAAAAATCATTATTACAAAATCTATTCTTCCGAAAAATGGGGCTCAAACAAACCCTAAGTTACCTTTTCACTTATTGTAAGAAAAATCGCCTCAGCCAAATATATTTAGAAACAAATTTTCCTTAAAAACGCAAGTTTTAGTTTACACTTTTAAGCTTACCCAAATATGGATATGTATTTAATCTGTAATTTTAAACGTTTATGCAGGTGATTGGATCTTATGTTGGTATAGCAACTGTCGGAATCTTCATTATCTGGTACACTCATTCCTCTTTCTTTGGCATTGACCTCAGTGGAGACGGTCACAGCCTTGTCACTTATTCCCAGCTTGCCAACTGGGGTCAATGTCACACCTGGACAAATTTCTCCGTTTCGCCTTTCACAGCTGGAGCACAAGTGTTCACATTTGATGCAAATCCATGCGACTACTTCCAAACCGGTAAAATCAAGGCCATGACTTTATCGCTTTCCGTATTGGTTGCCATCGAGATGTTTAATTCCTTAAATGCTCTCTCCGAGGATGGAAGTCTCTTATCGATGCCTCCTTGGGTCAACCCATGGCTCCTTTTGGCTATGTCCGTCTCATTTGGCTTACACTTCTTGATTCTATACGTGCCTTGCCTTGCTCAAATATTCGGCATTGTACCCCTAAGTGGGAATGAGTGGGGATTGGTACTGACGGTTGCGTTGCCAGTGATTTTAATCGACGAGTTTCTCAAGTTTGTGGGACGGTGTACAAGTGGCGTTGGAAAGTCGAGTGCGAGATACTCTAAGCACAAGTCTGATTGAAAATAATATAGATACATTATTCATAAAGCCTTGTGAGGGCTGAACTTTTGAATTCCCTTTTCTGGCCTCAGAGCCATTGGAGCATGTTTGGTAGGTTTAATTGGACATTATTGGTTAGACATTTGCATCATCTCACGGTAGAATTAACTAGGACTTAGTTTGTTTAACCCCATTGATTGCCTATTAATTAGTGCCAAATCCTTTTACACGAGAGGAATGGAATTCTACTACATTATTAGGCAAATTTTTTATACCAGACATGTAAGCACAACAGCTATTTATTTTGCAAATTTATGATATGGTGAAGTGAACAGGATAATAGTTCCATATTGGTGTGTACTCGAATGGTTTAGCAGCTGTGACATGGTTGCAAAATATGTTTTCTGGCGATTCAAATTTGTGCATCACCCCCTAAATAATTGAGAAAATTCCATGCTTTATAAATGTTCGATAACCCAATTCTTCATCTTTTGGCTGGATGACTACTTTTAGTGTCCCAGCAAGGATCAAAATTACTTTTGCTGAGGAAAATATCATATGTTAACAAATCATTTTGAGAAATTCACGTGCTAACGTAGTGAGTTGTAAGAAGTATCAAAGGTATGCTATAACTTGGGTCACTCAGTTTAGTTTCAGATTTAATATTCCATTGCATATTGTCTTTCAAATAAATTGAAATTGCTTGGTAAGCAGATGCAATTCTAATATCCAGTAGATAAGGAATTGTGCTACTACATGTAATTATCATGCAATGCAGCACATGAAGATCATTTTCCAATTTGTTATATACATAAATGGGTTTGCACGGGTGATCACGTTGATTTGATTATCATAATGCGTACTTAAATTGACGTCTATATCAAAGGCCGAGCCGATGCCTTTATTTCTATCATTTGAACAATGCTTCAAATTGTCCTTTATTCCAGATGTTATGGTCGAGCACGTCTTGATACCAAGGCATTTGTGCCAAAAAAAATCCCAAGCAAATAACTAGAAATCCAGTTCTGAGGCATCATACATAGAAGAAATCCAATACATGTATAATGGTGGCCTTTTTCATCAGAGATATTAACCCCTCATATTTTGGCAAGAAATCTGAACCCAGATATTCTTTCATTCTGAGGCCATTATATATGGGATTTTTTTAGTTTTAAAAATTTCGAACCCGAATACTCTTTCAATTTGCAATTATTTTTAAGCGGAGGCCATTTCAGTCCCAAGATAATTTTTTTTGTACAGGTTGAAGGAGTAACTCCATGAAGGGTTCTTAAACTTATCTCCCCTGCGATTTTTTTATTTATAATGGATACTCTTTCAATCCCTAGATAGTTTACTGTACAGGTTAAAGGAGTATGTCCATGAAAGGTTCTTAGTTTCTCTCTTCTGTAGGTTTTAGCTCATAGAGAATACCCTTTCAATCTCTAAGAGATTTGGTTAGTGCAGGGTGGAAGAAAATATGTATACTCTTGATTCTTAGCTTATCCTCCTTGTTGTGGCTTTATAATAAATAATTCCCATGTATGTCGGCTTTGGCTCTACTTAAACGTTCTGACAAAACTTCGGTTAAGGAAAGAGGCTTAGACAGAAGCTCAACTTTCCCATTGGAGTCTTCATGTGACAAATACCAATTATCCTCAATGATTTATGGAGAAAGACCAAGATGAGACCTAGACTACCTTTATTGGTCTTTTAATGAAACAGAATATCAATAATCATCGATGAATTAATGGAAAGAGACCTAGATAGAACCTTAACTCCCTCAATAGGTCTTCGGAAAACATCTCCTTGGGTCATAAAACCTTTCAAACCATACTCATCCATGATTGTAGTCTTTTTATTAAGGATAACCACTAGCTTCCACTGACCTTCAATAGCAAACATATCAAGTGCTAGTTCTGGGACAAACGCATGCATGAAGCCGGGGCGGATGCATAAGTTTAAAGTTAGGGGGCACAATCGAACTTGCAAATAAGTTGTGAGATTTTACAATCGAAAATTTACGTCCAAAAAAATCATACCCATGTAATTTTGCATCCGAAAATTTACATGAGATATGACTTTTTCGGATGTAAAATTTCAAAAATTTTTGATGTCATTCTATATAAAATTTCCTAATCAAATTGATGTGTTTATTAAATGACAAAACGCACTAGGATCCCGAATTCCCATGCAATAATCATTTTTAACCTTAGTTCTACACTTTGACAACACGATTGAATTTTGATGAATCAATGTTTCTATTTTATTTAACAATTTCTCTCGAGTAATGTTAAACTTATTCTCATATATGACTACAATATAATTTTATGACGGATGCGAACATACAAGAGTTCATGAATTTTTATTAACACTTAAAGATTCACACATATAGCAGTATATTTCTATTTCATATTGAATCATATGATGATTTACACTATATCGAACCTATTTTCCTTTATTCGAATGCATAAAATAAGCTATCAAATTCACACAACTACCGTGCACAATAATAGTGGAGAAAAGAAAATCATATAAATTATTCAATATCCAAAAACGCGTTTTCAATGTCAAATATGTAAAACTAAAGATTAAAAACTCATATTACAAGATTCTTTGTTCTCTTAACACAAATAAATCTAGCCTAAGAAGAAAGCAAAAGAAATATTGAAGAATCGACATCACCCAAATAAAACTTGAATTGAATCTTCGAGTCTTCGTTTTTCTTACCTCATTCTATGCTCCAAAATCTCTTAGAATGTGTTATAATGCATGGTGACCACTTCTGGACGGCCTTGGTCTTTAAAAGATGTCCCAAATTTTGTTCCCATAAGAATTGGAATCATATAAGGAAATCAAAAAATTTCTTCTGAAAATGTACTATGTTATAACATAGTACAAACTCATGCTAGAATAGTTCAATGAATTTCAACCCTAGAATTCCCTTAAGCTGACCATGCGACCGCATGATATATTACCTTATATGACTACATAGTGTAGATGAAAATCCAAAAGTTGCGTTTTAGTTCCCGAACTCCATTTTCTCGTTTCGTAATCTCTTTTTTCGCTTCTTTTTCTTCCAGCACATCATTCATTTGCTCAATTTGTCTTCGACTCTTTCAAATCTTCGTTTCTTTTTCTGGGTCATCTTTCGACTATTTTCACTTTGGTCCCTGAACTTTGTTTTTTTTCATTTTAGTCATGTTTCGCTTGTTCATCCTAAATTCTATCATGTCCATCAATGTTATCCTACAAAACATAATTTATATAGAATTAAGCCATATTCCAATATATTTGTCAACAATTATCCATATTTTGTGCCCTAAATAAGTGTATAAAACGCACTTATCAAATCCCCAAAACTTGAACAATTGTTTGTCCTCAAACGAACTGTAGTTTAACTCCAAACAAAACATGATTTGACAACCTGCTGTCTCAGGATTGGAATTTAACTATCAACACAATGAAAAGTTTCAACATTACAAAATCAAATCAACCTCTACCAGTTACATGCAAAACTTGATGTGTGTGGGTGTAAACTCATGTAAATATATTAAGCTCATGATTGGCTCAAATTTTGACATGTAGTAGTCAAATATTTTCTTTTTTCGCTCGAAAGATACACACCCCAAACTTATTATTTTTACTTAATTTTCTTGGAGTGCATTTTAAGTTGAACTTATTTAATTCTACTTTTTACTCTCTCTTAGTTTGGATGTATCTTACTATCACAAGTTCACACTTTAACAAGTAAAAATTCTCCTATATTTTTTAATGTCTCAACATTTAAAACTAAACTAAACTACTTGCCTTGTATAAAATGTATAATTTTATCAACCAAATGTCTTGGGGATTATTCAATGTAATTGTGATTTTTCTAAACTATTATTGTTTTTTTTTTTTTCAAACATTTTCTCATTTACTTTCTATATAACCATGTAGTGAGTTTTAGGCCGATGACTTTCAAGTTAGATGATCATATGACACCAGATTTTAAACACTTACATGCTAATTCACTTGAGTTATACATACTTGAAAATATATATATTTTTTTACACAGATTCGTGCTATGCCCTTTTTCCTTTAGACATTCAGCCTCTAAAACCAACCTCCAACTTAAAACTTTCACCTCGTTTTTGTCTCATTTGTTTTAGACAATCCACACAAGATAGTTTCATGCACGGAACCCCTAGTTATCTCAATGTTCCCTTGTAACAGCTAAACCTCTTCAAACTACACTATAAATGGATTACGGATAAATACAATAGAGATTTTTTCAGATTTAACTTACTATGTTCAAATCTTCTCTAAGTAATGAGCCAAATTATCGATTTAATGTGTAAAACATGAGTGTCATGCACAGAGAATGTCAAGTTTCATCTAAACAAGTATTGTCAAATCTAATCATGCAATATTTCTACTATTTATAGTCCATACTTATTCCAATATTCAACATCATTCCTAGCAAGGTCATCAAACCCACACAAGCACACAAAATAATGAGTACATACTAAAAAAAACGATTAATGTTTTTTAATCTTTTTACGAACAATCAAACAAAAAGTAGTAAATTATACACAAATATTGATTAACAATAAAAAATGTCATGAAAATGCTGCCACCTCCCAAACTTATACAAAATATTATCCTCAATGTGTAGCAATTTTAATAAAGTGCAGAATTTTAGGACAAAAACAGCCCTCTAGTGATGGCAACGGGGCGGGTTTGGGACGGGCTACCCGCCCCGCCACTCCCCCGCCCCACCCCGCGCCCTGCCCCGCCTTAGACAGGGTGGGGTGGGGCTGGTTCGGGCGCATGCTTGCCCCGTTTGTTTGTTTGTTTGTTTGTTTTTTTTTAAATTTTCAGTTAATTAATTATTTTTTATAGTTAATTAATTAATTTTTTATTCTTCACGGGGTGGGTTCGGGGCGGGGCACCTTCGTCCCGCCCCTCCAACCCGTTTGGGACGGGTTTTTTTGCCAACTCTAATACCCCCCTAATTAATGTGGATGTAGTGGTGAAGATGGTGGAGGGAAACTAGAGCCAAATGTACCATCTACTGATGGTGGAGCCAGTCTTGCAAGAATCTATCTTATCAACTCGGGCCATTGGGCAAGTTTGGTCTGTAAGCCCCTTATCATGCTAAAACCCTCGTCAAGTTGCCCCTGCATACCCTGAAGTAGAGTCGGCTGCTCCTAAATCTCAATCTCAATGCTGCCTAATCGGTCCCACATCTCATTAGCCTTTAGCTATATACCATCAACTCTACCCACATAAGTACTCAACCGCCCATTCAAGATCTCGACCTCTCTAGTTTAATCGGCTTCTCCGCAAGTAATGCCCAATGGCTAACAATATCAAAGAATCTAGATGTGGCAAATTGATTAAAAAACCTTCTGATAACCCTGTCAGGTACCTGGATACGAGCAGTACCAGAAGTAGATACATCTTTCTCCTTTCCTTTAGCAGTTCGTTTATAAGGCATCCTGTAAACACAAAAAAATTGAAAGAATTAATCTATCGATGATGCATAAATGAATAATATGTCACTTGTAGATAAGATAATAACATGAGTAACTTAATTCCTCAAACTTATGTCAAAAGGCATGTATACAACGCTCGCACTCAATAAATTCAAGTAACGAAACCAAACAAAGCATAAAGTGACGTAACGACGCTATGCTTAGTGAAACATGTAATGAAATATGGGTATTATCTAAAAAAATTCAAAGTATGGCTCACAAACCTAAAATCAACTCAAACAATGCAAATTCTTCATTTGGATCCATGAGTAACCAATGAATTTTGCCTTGGTTATCGTCAAGAAAAATCAACATTTTCTCGAGCGATCTCCAGACATATGAAAGAGTTCATATTGGTCTTACACATATTCAAATATGAGATCAAATGGACTTTGTTTGGGGTTAGAAACCGACGGACGAAGTGAGGGACATGAAATAACTTGTCCTGAACCATGCCATGCCTACACGTGCCAACTATGGGTGAGATGTGTTCTATTATAATTTCAATGAATTCAAACACCACAGACAGCTCCACATGCATACCAACAATATCAATTGAGAGATGAACCTTAATTCAACATAAATTCTCACATAGGCAATTTATCAAACACCTAGTAGACAACTCACATTGTTCTAACAATGGGATGGAAATTTAGTTCAAATCCAACCAATATCTTCACAATTCAACCCCAAACAATTTCTCCACAATCTACCTAATGCCCATATCTCAATCAACCAAATTTATCCACGAACAACAAAGTGTCAATTGTATAGAAAGGAGGGCAAATAGAGCTCATACATGGGACACACATGTGAGTATCGTGTACTTGCGAAATGCAAAGTGGAAGTGTCGTGTGTGTGCAAAAAAAGGGAAGTGTTGTAGTGAGTGGCTGTTTTAAAAGCTGTTTCGAATTTGCAATCTCATATAACAAAATTTAGGGCCAATTCAGGCCCCGATGCTTTAGGTTCGATCGTATGGTAGGTAGTACTATACGCTTGCATAGACTACCAGAAAGGTAGATTTTGCCTGTTTCAAAAATTTTGATCGTTCGATCATCCCCAACCTCTTGGACCTCGAATTTCGTACCAAACAAGTTAAAATGAGTAAGATGAGCAATGAAATATGGAAATATTTTAAAAATCACACATCTTCTCGAAAACTTGTTTTGGTCATTTATTTTTTTGAAATTCTCGTTTTTTCTATCCATAACTCGAACCAGTTTTCCACCGTCCCCGAAACAATTCAAAACACATTTTAAACTATATGGGCCAAGTGTAAGTCACGTTGTTGGTCACAAAAACACTTGTATACTTGAAAACACTTGTTGATCTGGGAAATCTTAAAAATGTTCTTTTGGCCAAGAAATGCATGATTTTCACACCAAATCAACAAAATAGCACTCCGACACTCCCAAACTCGGGCACAACACTTTTAAATCTATTGTGGACCATGCATAGACTCTTTGTGACTTATAAGGACGATGAATGACCTAATATTACTAAAAACTATCAAAAACACAAAAAATTCCTAATTTAATGCATAAAATAGAATAAATAAAAGGGAAGAAGCGTTAGATTACCGCCCAACAAGCGCTTGTTTATAGTCTGTAACTCGATTTTATGGCGATTGATTCACTCCGGTGTTCTAAGATGAACGATGGACTTTTCCTTTGAGAATTCATCGCTCTAGTAAGGCTTCAACCACTGTTTATTAACTTTAAAAGTCCATTTTTTCATGAGTCTATGGCCCCACATGGATATACCTTGGTAATTGTGTATGGACCTGACCACCTTGATATCAACTTTCTTGAAAAAAGCTAGAGTGAGAGTTGTATAACAAGACTTTTTAGGCCCACCACAAACTTTCTTTTTTAAATATGTATATCGTACCACATTTTGGTGCGCTCCTTGTAGATCTTTGCATTCTCATAGACTTCCAGTTGAAACTCATTTATTTCATTCAATTGAAGTAATCTCTTTTCACCATCTACTTTCAAATCAAAATTTAAGTTTATTATTGCCTAGTAAGCACGGTGTTCTAATTCAACTGGCAAGTGACACGCTTTCCCAAAAATCAAGCGATAAAGAGACATCCTTATAGGTATTTTGAAAGTTGTTCTGTAAGCCTACAAATTATTGTCAAGTTTCTTAGACTAATCATTTCTCGAAGAATTCATCATTACCTCAAGTATACACTTCAATTTCCGATTGGAGATTTCAAATTGCCCGCTGGTTTGAGATTGATAAAGAGTAGCTATACGGTGCTGGATGTCATATTTAGCCAATAATTATTCAAGTTGCTGATTGCTATAGTGTTTTCTTTCATCACTTATGATAGCTTAAGGTGTGCCATAATTGAATCTTCGCGTCTTGGAATCAATTTTCGTATTCTTGCCTCCTTTTATGCTCCCAAAATCTCTTAAAATGTATTGTAATGCGTGGTGACCACTTCTGAACGATCCTAGATCTTTAAAAGACGTCTCATGAGACGTCTCATGATTTGTTTCCATAAGATGTGGAATCATACAATGAAACTAGAATTTTCCCTTCGAAAATGTACTATACTATAGCATAGTACAAACATGCTATAGCATAGTTCAATGAATTTCAACCTTGGAATTCCCTGAAGCTGACCATGCGACCGTATGGTATATTACATTTTGTGACCGCATGATGTAGATGAAAATTCAAAAGTTGCGTTTTAGTCCCCAAACTCACTTTTTTCTTCTTCCAACACATCATTCCTTCACTCAATTTATCTTTGAATCTTTCACATATTCGTTTCTTTTTTAGGGTCATCTTTCGACTATTTGCACTTTGGTCCTTAAACTTTAATTTTCTTTCATTTGTCCTTTTTTTGTTTGTTTCTTCCAAATTTCACCATGTCCTTCAATGTTATCCTACAAAACATAATTTATATAGAATTAAACTATATTCCAATATATTTGCCAACAATTATACATGTTTTGTGCCCTAATAAGTGTATAAAATTCATTTATCAGTGTAGATGACATTTTGAGCTTAAGGAGCAGTCACTCTTAAAGATATACGAGCATTTTCGTAATATATCTTCGTCACATTCGGGAATAACCTACAATGTCAACATCTGTCAAGCATCTTGGATTAAGTTGGGATTTCCACCTCAGTATGGGAAATCCTTTCCAGGGGTTGTCAAGGGGTGGGATATGATTCACTATCTATCATTTCCTATCTTAAACTATTCCCTCAAAAGAATCTCATTGACGAAGTCTTGCATTTTGCAAGAAAAAGAGAGGTTGTCAAAGAGGGAGAGATTCCTAGAACAACCAATGCCTTTGGAGCCTATCTCAAGTTCATGTTTAGGCACAGAAGATGACACGTAGACTCGATGTGTCGAAGACTAATAGATTGGCCAAATTTGCCCATCTGTTGCTTCATGAATATATCTAAACATTGTTGTCTCATTCTGTGTCGACCCATCGAGGTTTAGACTCATTTCCTTCGTAATTATTTCAACTAACGAGAAGTGTTATTTATTTATACCCTAGATTTTACATTTATCATGTCGCAACAAGTTAGTCGTCGACAAAAAAGGGTACCTAATTATCAATATACTCAAGTTAAAGTGACAATCCGAATAAAAAATTCGTCATTATAAGCCTCTTTGATCCAAAAAAATAAAATCAAATAAAATCAAAACAAGCACAATAAACTATAAATCAAATAATACGATTTAAAACTAAAATAGTCATAAGAAGTTAAAGGCCTAATCCATAACTGACCATGTGCCAGATTGCCAAGCCGATGCATACACTCAAAGATATAGGTAACTTGGCCGAAACTGAAAGTGCTTTTGTAGCTCAGAGTTCCAAAGGTGAGGCTGCTCAAACATGTCTAAATCTTCAATTCTGTATGTTCCAAGGTGGACTTAGGATGCAATTTGGTATGGCCCTTCCCAGTTTGGTTTGGAGGTGCTTCTATTAACAACCTTTGTTGCTAAAAAGACCTTGCTTCTATTGGCAACCATTGTAGCTAAAAAAAATCCTTTCTCAATACAAGGTCATTGAGTTGAAAGAAATTTATTTTTACCCGAGTGTTGTAATACCTAGCCATCCTTCTTGTGTAAGCAACGAGCTTTTCTTTGGGATTATCCTTATCTTCGTCCAAGAGGTCTACCTCGTTCTATCTTATCATATCATTCAACACTTCATTAAATAGGGTACATCGAAGAGATGAGGTTCCTACTTTTACTGGCACCATAACCTCGACACTTAGGTTAGATAGAATGTTATCTCTGCAATTGTTACTTAGCTAGTAGTGGCAAGCCCATGCTACATTGTGGAGCTCAATATATGAGTCTCCTTTTACGACCTCAAGTTTCTTTTAAGGGCATACTTGATGGTATTGTTAACAGCTTTATTCAGGCCATTTGCTTACTGGTGATAGGGGCTTGAAAATTGCTTTTTGATCTCATAGTCATCATAGAGCTTTCTCAACTTCTGATTGTCGAACTACTTCCCATTGTCCGAAACCATGAAGTGGGAGACCCTGAATCTATGCTTATCCTTCATATGAACTTGGTTGTGTCGCTTCAAAATCTTGGTCATGGACTCAACTTCAAACTATTTGGTAATGTAGTCGATGTCATCACCATAAAACTGGGCTCCAACTCATTTCTTTAGCACTTGACCCACAATATTTGTGCCCCATTTGGAGAAAGATCATGGACTACATACCACAGTAAGTTCCTGAGGGTGTAATTGATATAGATTGTAAAACCTCTAGCACTTAATCATTCCTCATATCATAGTCCAATGAATTTTTCTTCAGGGTCGACCAATAGTATCCATGGGCACTACAGGCTATCGGTGAATTTGGAAACAAATTTTGTTAATGTCTATCCCTTAATAGTAATTCTTGGTTGGAATTGGATGTTGAATTGAGTGAACTCATTTTTCTATTTAATTAGTTTCCTAGAGGCATCGAGTTTTTGTAAGACCTACCGAACATGGAATTGGTTAATACTTCTACATTAGGGAATGAAGATATCAATTTCCTAGAAGCTATGATTAAGGTGAGAGTCAATTTTACCATATCCAAATACCTAGTCACGACGGTTTACTGGGTTTGCTCACATAAATAGATTGACGGTTATTATAACCCCATGGTTCAGACAAGCACAACACCATAGCCTTTATTGAGATAACAAAGTAGATCTGTAAGGCTTCTCCCTCGATTAGTTTGGACAGAAAGGAGCCTGAAAGAAGTTTTCTATCTTAGCTAGGAAGGCCTCTTTGCATTTTGGGATCCACTCGAATTTCTTTCCTCCCTTATGTATCTTGAAGAAATGGAGGCACTTGTCAATGGACTTTGAAACAAATCGCCTGATGGTCAATATTGATCTTATTAAGCTCTATATTACCTTCAGCTTTTATATAGATCTCATCTCGATGAGAGCTTTGATTTTTTCTGGATTTGTCTCTAGAAATCCAATAAATTTATTCAGGACGATCCCGAATACACACTTCCATAGGTTAAGCATCATTAGGTAGCATTTGAAGAACATTGATTGTGCTCTAAAGGTGAGCTATGTGTTCGCTTGCCTTTGAACTTTTACTAACATATCATTCATATACACCTCCAACATTTTTCTAATTTGATCCAAGAACCTTCGATTGGCCAATCGATGGTTAGTGGCCCCAATATTCTTTAGTTTCCTGTGCAATTATCAAGTATGCTTAGAAAATATTGAGATTCCACTGGAAATCTCAAATTTGTTTGGCAAATTTTGAGTTAATAGTGTGTGTGTGTGTAGTGCAATTCGACATTGTAGAAGAAATATTATGCACATCTGAAGTTAGGCAGCAAACTCGAGAAATGTACTGTTAACTCAATTTTCTGATATATATTATTTGCCCTGTGGAGACACGTATTAAAAAATTGTGTTAATTTTCTCACTTGTTCCACACATAGATTCCTTATTTTCCATCTTTTGATCCTTTTATGCACAAACGTCCTTGTTTTTGCTTTAATCGTCTTCAGATGCGGGTATTAACCTATAAGAGCAATAATTGATCTGTTTATTAAGTAGAACTCCACTCATTCCGCTATAAAAATTCAAGATATATCTAAGTTTCTATGAAATTTGAGTTCACAACATTTTGAGATTCTCCAAATTTTGAATTTTAAATGTCCATCTAGAGAAAAATTCCATGTTCGAAATATCCGATCACTTGAGGTTTCCTAAAATTTTGAAATTTCATCACAAATTCGAGATTTCAAAATAAAATGAAATAAATAAATAATACAATATTTAGACTACAATTCTACTTTTAGAATATAATATTGATGGGCAAATATTGAGTTTGCTCTATAAATCTCGAGTTTGCTGTATAATATAAAAATTGCAGTGCAAATTTTGAGTTCGTTCTGTTTTTCAACTTCAAAAGTGCATAACTTTTTATCTGCAACTCTATTTTTGTGTTGAACTCTAAATTCAATTATTTTTCTAATTATATATTATTTGTTAATGGAGATCTTTGTAACAAAAGTGATACACTAATTTCCTCACATGCTCTACATTTAGGTTTCTCATTAACTTTTGATCCTTTTTATGCTAAAATTTTCTTCTTTACATTAATCATTTTTAAACTAGGGGTTTAATCTATAAACATAAAAAATACTCTACATCAAGTAGAATTCGCTCAACCCAGCTACAAAATAAAAGATAGTATAATTTAAATATTCTATAAAAAGATAGTACAATTTAATTTTTCTATAAAATTTGAGATTTCATTTTGAGATTTTTCAAATTTCAAAATTTAAATGATTGTCAAAATCAAAGTTCCCAATTCAAAATATCTGTAAAACTAGACGTTTCTGAAAAAAAAAAATCAAGATTTTGTCAACTATTCGGCATTCTCAACAAAATTTCGACATTTATGATAGTATACATTTATAAAATCTTCCTAAATTAAAATTTCAAATCAATTATTCAAATGTAACTACAAATCAGATTTTCTTTAAAAATATTTTGGGTAACCTCCCTATGGAAGAAATGGGTTGAGCGGGTGGGGCGTGGAAGAATAGGTAATTAGCACATAACGTTTTTACTTTTCATTATTATCGTGGAAAATGTTTTTACTTTTCATTTTTTAGCATTTTCACCCTTATTTTCACATTTGTAAAATGATGAATATATCATTCCATTTAAATAAAATAAAAAGAAAAAGAAAGAACTAATTGCAATTATAGTCCCAAATTTATTAAAAAAGTGCAAACGAGTTTTAAATAAATTATTAAAGGGGTAATAGCAGATAATGTTCTCACCTTTCACTATTATTATGAAAAACGTCCATACTTTAAGATTTTTCTTTTACATTTTCACTTTTTATTGTACATTTGATTGCGCAAACCATCATTTCTATCTATCTTCATCCAATTTCTCAATAAAAATTAAGAAATGACAGATATACACTCATGTTTAAATAAAAAAACTAAAAATGTAATTGCAATTATAGTCCCAATTTTTAAAAAAAGTGCAAATGAGTCTCAAATAAATTATGAAAAATTAGAAATTTAAAAAGTGCTAACGAGTTACAAATAAATTATAAATTTTTTTTTTAAAAAAAAGTGCAAACGCGCCCCCAAATAAATTATTAAAAATTAAAAATTCTTTTTAAAAAAAAAGGACAAACGAGTCTCAAATAAATCATTAAAAATTTGATTTATAAAAAAGTTTAAAAAGTGTTAAAGAGTCTTAAATAAATTATTAAAAAAATTAAAATTAAAAATTTATTTAAATAGTATGGTATATTCGTCATTTCATTGTTTTTTATTGAAAAATTGGATGAAAATGTATATAAATGATGATTTGTAAAATAAATGGTATAATTAAGGGTGAAAATGTCAAAAAACAAAAAGTAAGGAGTTTGTTTTACAATAAACAAAAAGTAAGGAGTTTGTTTTACAATAATAGTAAAAAATATAGATATTATGTGTTAATTATCCTTTTAATAATTTATTTAGAACTTGTTTGTACTTTTTAAAAAAAATTGAGACTATGATTGTAATTAATCTTCTCTTTTTTCTTTTTATTTTATTTAAATAAAATAATATATTTGTATTTTTAATTAATTAAAAGAATGGATGAAAAGAAGTGAACTTTAAAAATAAGGAAGAATGTGCTCACCGATGCATTACATTCCATTTATAAATTTCAAAAGCCAGCAACCTCGAAATTTCGTTTTTGATTATTGTATTCACCTCCTCATTTACTTTATTTAATAATATAATAAAGAGAGGAATGGGGCTTTGGTTCGCGGAAGAAGGCACGGAGAAGCTAACGAAGAGATCGCATCGTTGTTCTTGTCGTATGACAAAGATCTCTCTCTGTAAAAACAACACTGTTTCGAAGTGAAATTTCAAACACCTGTCTGTCTGTTTTTCTCTTAATTACCGCTCCACAGTTCTGGTAAATTCTAAACCTTGAATCTATATACAATTATATGTATGTGTGATGGGGGTAGGTGTTGTTTACGTTTTTGCCTTTTGTGTGTGTGTGTGTATCTTTAATGCTTGCTTCATTTGTAGTTTTAGATTTTTCAGCGGAAGAGGAAATATTGACTTCTGGTTTTGTGTTTTTGAATTTTTTTGTTAAAAAAATAACGGTGATAATAATGTGTTAAATTTGTTTAATTCAGGTGAATTTTGTCGTGGGATTTTAGCGAGTGGCCTAACTGGATAACTGTTTCTTTGGTGAAATATTCTTTGATTAGATTGATGGGAAAAGGAGGGCAAAATTATGGTAAGAGTGAGAATTTGAATGCTAGAACAGAGACGAACGGAGAAAATTTTGCTCCGTGGTCAGAAGATGTGGGAGAGTGTGAAGAAAAGTATCAAGTAAGTCGAGAATACGGGTTGTCAAGTTCTGATGTTGAGAAAAGGAGACTGATCTATGGGCTTAATGAATTGGAGAAACACGAGGGCCCATCTATTTTTAGATTAATTTTGGATCAGTTCAATGATACTTTAGTTAGAATTTTACTTGTGGCTGCTGTTATATCCTTTGTGTTGGCATGGTATGATGGAGAGGAAGGTGGGGAGATGGAGATAACAGCCTTCGTGGAGCCTCTAGTGATATTCTTGATATTGATTGTCAATGCCATTGTTGGGGTTTGGCAAGAGAACAATGCGGAGAAAGCTCTAGACGCATTGAAGGAAATCCAATCGGAGCATGCAACTGTTGTTCGCGAAGGGAGAAAGATTTCAAATTTGCCAGCCAAGGAGCTTGTTCCAGGGGACATTGTGGAGTTAAGAGTTGGAGATAAGGTTCCGGCTGATATGAGGGTTTTGAATTTGATCAGCTCCACTCTTCGCGTCGAACAGGGGTCCTTGACTGGAGAGAGCGAGGCGGTTAGCAAGACCACTAAGGCTGTCTCGAAGGATGTTGATATTCAGGGAAAGAAGTGTATGGTGTTTGCTGGTACGACAATAGTGAATGGAAATTGTATTTGTTTGGTTACGCAGACAGGGATGAATACTGAAATTGGGAACGTGCATTCGCAGATTCATGAGGCATCGCTGATTGAGGAAGATACACCATTGAAGAAGAAACTAAACGAGTTTGGAGACGTTTTAACTGCTATAATTGGTGTAATTTGTGCTTTAGTTTGGCTGATTAATGTAAAATATTTCCTTTCTTGGGAATTTGTTGAGGGCTGGCCGAGGAATTTTAAGTTCTCATTTGAGAAGTGCACTTACTACTTTGAGATTGCTGTAGCGTTGGCAGTTGCTGCTATTCCTGAAGGTTTACCTGCAGTTATTACGACCTGTTTGGCCCTTGGAACCAGGAAGATGGCTGCTAAGAATGCACTTGTTCGAAAGTTGCCGAGTGTTGAAACTCTTGGTTGCACGACTGTGATTTGTTCAGATAAGACTGGTACTTTGACTACCAACCAGATGGCAGTGGCTAAGCTAGTTGCTATGGGTTCCAAGGCAAATGCAATTCGATCGTTCAATGTGCAAGGGAACACGTATAATCCTTTTGATGGAAATATAGAAAACTGGCCAGTGGGTGAATTAGATCTTAACCTTCAAATGATTGCAAAGATTGCTGCTGTGTGCAATGATGCTGATGTGGAAAAATCTGAGCATCACCATGTTGCCAACGGAATGCCCACTGAGGCAGCATTAAAGGTACAGAGTATAATTATGATTATTATGCACTCCTTATTTAATTTAATCAGAACACTTTATAAGTAAAACTTCATTATGCCTATTTCCATTCTTGTTTGCGGTTCACGTGAGCAAACTAACATGGTAATAAGGCATCATGATGGGTTGCTCATATTGGAATAAAATCCGACACCAGGCCCTAAGGATTAAGGATGACAGGATTAGTTTTTTTGCTGATTCTGGGCAGTATTCAGTTGTTTTGCAAGGTTGTGTCCTTTGCTTTCACGTTATTTTTCTGTACCTCTTACATAATTGGTGGCTCACAGATGGGGGAAAGCTTGATCTCTATATAAACATTTCTTGCATTACTTTTGTTGCAAGGAGTCGGTAACCAATAGTTGAATTTAAAAATAAATTTTTGAAATGATTGTTTAATGTTCAGGTTCTGGTCGAGAAAATGGGCCTTCCAAGTGGATTACCTTCAGGTGCCTCCTCAGGTTATAATGGTGTATTAAGTAAGTTGCTGTACCTTATTGAATTTTTTCATACAAATCATAAGAGTTAATATGCTGATGTGCACTTGTTTTACTTGGATGCATTCAAGAGTGCTCCAGCACGTGGAATATAATTGAACAGCGGATTGCCACCCTCGAGTTTGATCGAGATAGAAAATCCATGGGAGTCATTGCACGTTCCAGCTCTGGGAAAAACTCCCTGCTTGTGAAGGTGTATTATTTGTTTCCCTTGTACTTCTTTAATACAGACACCTAACCGTTTCTGTAATTAGTTGCATGAATAAAAAAATTACCGGAATTATGGCTTGCACTGAGTCATGTTTTGATATGCTTCAATCGGACTTCTTCATTACACTGACCTAGGGTTATGCCCCAGTTATCTGTATAACTCGTGTGCGTATTCTGAATGTGCTGCATCTTCAAACTCGTTTTAATGTTTTTTTACTTCAAAAATTATCTAAAATACTACGTTATGGCAGGGGGCAGTAGAGAATTTGTTGGAAAGAAGTTCTCTTGTGCAATTGCTTGATGGTTCTATTGTAGAATTAGATCAGAAGTCGAGGGAAACTATTTTGGAAAGCCTCCGTGAAATTTCAACTAGTGCATTACGAGTTTTGGGTTTTGCATACAAGGAGGATCTTCCGGAATTTGCTACATATGATGGTGATGAGGACCATCCAGCTCATGAGCTCTTACTCAATCCTGCAAATTATTCTACAATTGAGAGCAAACTAATTTTTGTTGGCTTGGCTGGTTTGAGAGTGAGTTTGCAAGATTGGTTCTTTAAGTACCTCTTTTATTTGGGCTTCCACTTATTATTTTGATTTTTTGTTAGCAATGAGATGATAACTAAAATGGTTTGTTTTTTAATGTTTATTTTTTTCAAAGGATCCTCCTCGCAAAGAGGTCCCTCAAGCAATCATGGATTGCAGAACAGCTGGCATTCGTGTTATGGTAATTACAGGAGATAACAAAAATACGGCTGAAGCTATTTGTCGTGAAATAGGTGTTTTTGGGCGCCATGAGGACATCAGTTCAAGAAGCTTAACAGGAATGGAATTCATAGAGCTTCCTGACCATAAAAAAGCAGCACATCTAAAACAAAGTGGAGGGATTCTCTTCTCTAGGGCTGAACCAAGGCATAAACAAGAGATAGTGAGGTTGCTTAAGGAATCAGGTGAAGTGGTAGCAATGACTGGGGATGGAGTGAATGATGCACCCGCCTTGAAATTGGCTGATATTGGGATTGCAATGGGAATTGCTGGAACTGAGGTAATTGCAATTTGATTTAGAATCCTGAATTAATGAAATTATGCATTAAGAGTTGGTTTACATTACCAATAGAATCGTGCCTTTGTGTCCTGGTCTCCTGTATGACACTGCCACTATGGAGCATTCATCTTTATGTGAGTTAAGAGGGCTGGTGAATCAGTGTTGCATGTGCACTTCTTATTTCAATCGAACCTCGTGGATTTTCAGTCACTGACTAGGGTGCCTGAGGCGTAATTTATCTCGATCACTTTTTACCTTCCAGGTTGCAAAGGAGGCTTCTGACATGGTTCTAGCAGATGATAATTTTAGTACAATAGTTGCCGCTGTTGGTGAAGGCAGATCCATTTACAATAACATGAAGGCCTTTATCAGGTTATCTGATACTTTGCCTTTAATTTGTATCTTCACCAAATTATATGATTGGGTGCTTGTATATTATGTTTGGGTTTGCTTTTTCTGCTGTTTCCCAATAGATGTTTCAGAACTCTGAATGTGGGATTGATTCGATTAGTATTACACAGGATAAATAGTTTTCCATGCTGGTGGCAATGAATTTCACGGTAGCTATGATCAGCTCCTTCACCAGTAAAATGACAAGGCAGATGAGCTAGGTTTAAATGATTGAAAGGAATAAGATATTACAAATTGATGGTGAAATAAAAGTTATGTAACTGACCTGATTAATTGGCGGTAGTTGTATACCTAGGACTAAACTTGAGACATTAGCTTGAAACATGTTTTGTACCTTAAATGGATAACAAGTTTGACAAATGGAGTTCAAATTATTGCCAAGGACTTGTCACATGTCCATATGCTTGGCTTGTTTATGTTTTTAGACCTGAGCCATCATAGCTGTCTTAGTATGAATTATAACGTTTTATGGCATTATGGCTTGCCCTGACCACAGGTTTTGGTATAGCCTTAGTAATTATGAAACCTTCATGCACGGGTGCATGTGAGTGCATGGTCAAGGATATCAACTTGATTGCACAATCGACTGGAAGCATATTTAATATAAAATCACATGCAAAACTACTATAAACCTTTGATCTCTCACATCCAAACCTTGTTGATATGACCAACAGACTTTTCTTGATGTTTTCTTCCTTAGCCCCGGTTTGGTTTAGATAACGGTCAGATTTTTAGTAGATTTGAGAAAATGGAATGTGTAGTTGAAAATTTGCGAGTCCCATTAAATGTGGAGTTAAAATTAATCGTTGACTTTGAATTAGATTTTAATAAGATATTTTAGTTGAACCAAACCGGGGCTTAAAGTCCATGAATTTAAGGGCCGGAGTAGTTTCGTGGTTTTGTACAAGAGATCTGAACAAATACTGGGCTAAATGTTTGCAACATTTTAATTTCCACTGCTTTTTTTGATCATTTAAACCCGCAGCTGGAATATGCCTTGATAAAATTAAATTGCAGTTTACTGCTCCAGTATGTGTTCACTCGAGAAAGAATGTTTTCAGAGTTTTCAGCATGTTATGAATGATGTGTTTGGGATTATGCAGAAAGTTACACTTATAAAATGAGACTAAAAAGTTATCTCCTTGTTGTAGATACATGATTTCCTCCAACATTGGTGAGGTAGCCTCAATATTTCTTACAGCTGCTTTAGGTATCCCAGAGGGTCTCATTCCAGTTCAGCTTCTGTGGGTTAACCTGGTTACTGATGGACCACCAGCTACGGCTCTGGGATTCAATCCACCAGACAAGGATATAATGAAAAAACCACCACGAAGAAGTGATGACTCATTGATCAGTGCGTGGATTCTCTTCCGATATCTGGTATGTCTGATTCTTTTCATTTCTTCTTTGACTTGAAACTTCTATTTGTGTTTGGCTGAGCTTAAAGAAATTACTTATGGAATAATTACCTGTTTTTAAATTAACACTTCATTGCTATCACAATAAGTCACTTTTTCACAAACAATAAGAAAAGCACCACATCCAAATATATTTAGATACATTTACTTGAAAAGTAATTTTTAAGTTCCTTCTAAGCTTATTATCTAATCTGAAGTGTTTTAAATGTCATGTAGGTGATTGGATCTTATGTTGGTATAGCGACTGTTGGAATCTTCATTATCTGGTACACTCATGCCTCTTTCTTTGGCATTGACCTCAGTGGAGACGGTCACAGCCTTGTCACTTATTCCCAGCTTGCCAACTGGGGTCAATGCCACACCTGGACGAACTTCTCTGTTTCGCCTTTCACAGCTGGAGCCAAAGTGTTCACATTTGATGCAAATCCATGCGACTACTTCCAAACCGGTAAAATCAAGGCCATGACTCTCTCACTCTCTGTATTGGTTGCCATTGAGATGTTTAATTCCTTAAATGCCCTCTCCGAGGATGGAAGCCTCTTATCGATGCCACCTTGGGTCAACCCATGGCTCCTTTTGGCTATGTCCGTCTCATTTGGCTTGCACTTCTTGATTCTATATGTGCCTTTCCTTGCTCAAGTATTTGGCATTGTACCCCTAAGCCTGAACGAGTGGGGATTGGTGCTGATGGTCACGTTGCCAGTGATTTTAATCGATGAGTTCCTCAAGTTTGTGGGTAGGGGTACAAGTGGCGTTGGAAAGTTGAATGCAAGGAGATATTCTAAGCACAAGTTTGAGTGAAAATAAAGATAGCATACATTATTCATAAAGCCTTGTATGGACTGAATTTGTGAGACAACTTCTCTTGCCTCAGTCTCCTTGTTGCATGTTTGGTGATTAGACGGTACTGGAATAAAATATTTTCTATTATACTTCCCGGCAAGGCCTTTTTTAGGCGAATCAAACATGCTCTTATATTCTGTAAGGCAGGACACACTGGTAATTTGGTTAGACATTCGAAACACTCCAGGATAGAATTGAGTTGGTTTTGTTTAACCCATTAACTATGAGCAAGATGTATTTACACTCGAGTGGAATGGAATCATTTTGAAGTTCCATTTATTTGTTTCCGTCCAATAGGGTAAATAGCACAAAACAT
>CAIGRP010046378.1:0-24548 GCA_903798385.1 Fraxinus cuspidata
AAAGCATCGATCTCAATTTTAAGAACTCATGTAGTCAAACATAAAGTTCATTATATATATTCACATCTCATACAACCCATTAAATTCCAATCCCAAATCAACAAAATTCTCTCGGCCGAGTTGAAAAGGTTCGTGAAATCAGAAAAGCTGTCAAAGTGAAGAACTCCTACAAAGAAAGTGAAAAAACCTGCAAATTCAATTGAAAACAAAACCCTGAAGAAGAAGAAGAAACCAGTCACCAGAGGATTCGAAATAAAAATTAATATAAATGAATAGTTATATAACGACGCAAAGAAATGAGGAAAATATAATCCAAATATGATGTGTATTCCATGTGCACGAGTTTGCCAAATTGTTATAGGAGCCAAAATATATATATATATATATATATAATGTCTGTCAGCATTAGCCTTACAAATGGAAAAGAAGGAAAAGTTTGTAATGGGAGGTTGGAGGAATGAGTGGTTGCGTGAGATAATCGAGAAGCAGGAATGACGGTGTGGAAAATTTTGACGAATTTCAGGGAATTAAAAAGGGGTGGGGGGGGGGGTTTACGACAATGGGAAATGACGACACGTGTCCGCATTTACTTTGACTCTATTAATATGTAGTGGAAAAATCGAATTTTTTTTTTCAAATTTTCTAAATGATTCTTCGAAGTTTTGAAGTGCTTTGAGAGTTTAACCTAACTCGATCATACTAGAAAATCGAAAATTACTGCAGTGGTGCCAGCCCAATTTTTAAAATGTAAATAACCAATTATGTTCACATTAGTATTAAATAATGGACAAAATAAAGAGACCGGAAAAATAAAACTGTGGACTAAATTACAGTGAAGTGTGTGACAAGTAGGCTACCAATCTGTAACCGACTAACATTATTTATTACTCCAAGTTAGATTGTTGGGAGTTATAATTGAAGATTAAACACGTTCAAATGAGAACATAATGTGGTATAAGTTTTGGTTTGGACTTCAATCGTATATAGTAGACTTTTTCAACATTGACATTTGCTGATTTGGCATAAAAAATAATGTTAACATGTTGGCACTTAATACCACATATGATTTAATGTATATCTTTTTGACTGAGTCAACATTAGCATAACATTTAAAAATACTATTATATACATCCCGCGATTTACCTCCTCCACGGTACTCTAGGGACGGGACGGTAGGGGGCCTTCAAGGTTGGAGTTCAACATTTAAAAAAAAAAAAAACACTATTATCGTAAGAAATAACTTCAAAGACCATTGATTTAATACCCAAAATTTCAGTGACCATTAACGGGATTAATCCTGATAAACTCATAAGATAGGCCTTCCAATAGAGGTACTCCTTACCATCCGTCTTCTTCAAAACAAATTTGCGTGACAACCTATTTCCTAGTTGGTTTTCTCTATAATACAAAACCAATCTTTTACTATAGTTCTGTTTGATTTCCATTATTTCAAAATTCATTTTTTCTCAAACTTATTTTCCACGTAACATTCTTATAATAAAATATTTTGCATGATAACCCAAAATGTTTCTTAATTTTTAACCACATATTCTCTAAAAATTAACTATTACAAAACTTATTTTGATGAAACAATGAACATCAAACAGAGAGTTGAGGTGGTTACTAGCCGTGTCCGTGGCGCAAGTCTTCACCGAGTCTTCAACAACATACACTTGAATGCTCTGATGCCACTATTACGAGTACATAGCTAACTACTTTCAAAACATGTTTAAGGAGAGCACGTCTAATGTGCTTATATATTCATAAGGCACACACAATATGGAACAAAAAACTAGTTGTTACAGAGTAAAGGGCTTCTCTTAAATCCTAAAACTGACATTCTGAACTATGCACAAATCATATCATTGCAAATTTGACATATCACACACAGATGCACACAAAAATAAAGATAGATTTCCTTCAAGACCAAGTATATATCCTCTTTTACTTGTAAATTAGGCTTCTAGATTGGTTATATAACAGTCTTTACCATGAACATAATCAACATATAGAGCCAAGATTTATATAGTTTAGACAGTAGACTATTTATGAATTGTGAATACCTTGACTAAACAAAATTAAACTAAAAGGTTGGCCAGATTAACAAGCTATTAAATCGGTTATTAGGTTTTTCGGCCGAAACTTGAAAATCGGATTTTCACGATAACACTTTCCACGATAGCTACTACAAAAATACGTACAAGCATTGTCCAAACGCCTCGATAAGTATTAGCCTCTCTTAAACCAAACTATTACCTTAAAATTGAGTTTACTGAAATCAGAAGTTCTCTATACAACTTGTTTAATATTGTTTGCTATTCCCTCTTTCATACATCAAAAATCAATACACGCAATGGAACTGTATACAGTTGAGTGATAGACAAAATATTTGATCTATTAACGGCATAATTGCGGTAAAAGTAAGCCGGTAAGATCAGTTTGGGACGGAACGAAAAAGACATATAGTAGAATCGTTATATATGACACTAAATATCATATATATGCAAGTTCATGACCACAAGTAATGGGGAATTCATTTTGCAGACTTATTATTTGAAGTGCTGGACAAGTTAAAAGAATGATAGCTACGAATCTTGTATTTGACAGTTCTTGATCATCAAAAGCTCCTCTTGTAATAACATTAATAAATTCAAGATTAATTGTTGCAAGATTATAACGGCTCCACTACTGATAGGAAATCACTAAAATACAGATTAAGATGAACCCTAGAAATGTAACAAAATCCTGTATATTGGCAACAAGAAAAGTGGATTTAAAAAGAATTAGTTATTTAACATCCCATGAGAAAACAGCATTAGCTAATTTGGATGTTTTTGCTTTCAGACTTTTGTTAATCGATTTACAATTTTATATTCCACTTCTGTAGCAAGATTTTCTGTCTTAAATATCCTATGTATGTAAATTAACCAGAATTACAGTGACATTGCGCTTATGAATTCAACAACCAACTAAAGTCTTGTTCGTAATAAATTTGGGGTCGGTTTTACCAAAAAAAAAACGTGGATTTTTCTAGAGACGTGCACTGGTCCTGTTTAGCTTGACGATAGTGAAGCAGAACTAGGTTTTAGCTTCAAAATGTATAGGCATGTGTTCTGAGTTTACTTTCGATTAACTAAGAGAAATAATTTATAAATAAAAATAATTAAAAGTTGACGGATTAGGTAATGAATGATGAAATTATCTGCTTGGACCTCTGAAACTTGATTTCTATATACGTTTCATTCTAATTAGGTCACAACTAATAGCTATACTAATTCATTAGTTAAGGAACAATATATAAATTTCTTTTTCTTTATCGTTTCTTATTTTTTGGTAAGAACCCAATTGCAATAACATTAAACTTGGTCTTGAGTCGATACATACAAATTGAAGGCCGGAGACCTACTTGCTCTATCTCATAAGTCGAGAATCCGATCTACAATTTTTTCCATATTAATTTGAAAATATATTTGAAATAAATTATCTTTCTTCCAATAAATAGGATTGTAACTAAATTATTCAACACCGAATTAAATAGTACAATAGAATTTTTTAAATTTGAAAAAATATATGTAGAAGGGTCAATCCCAAATTAAGTCCCAGTTTGGCAGGAATAAAAATCTAATTTTTAGTAGATTTTGATAGAAATTGATGAAATATGTAGTTAGAAAATTGTGGAATTCGTAAAATATGTGATTAAAGTTAATTATTAACTTTGACAATTTCTTTCAAACATTGGCTAAATCACGTAGCCCTATTACCAATAACATTCTCAAGTCTAAACAAAATGGACGATTACGTGTGGTTGTCTACAATCCATATAGAAAACTACGTGAATTTGTCTTATTTGTAGCCCAATAATTATTAGGGTTTTTATTATATTTAACATGGAGCTGTTGTTGTTTCTATATAAAAATTATTATATTATGAACATGCACGTTTAACTTTGATTGATGCTACCTAAAATGCCCTACTCCTGTATATGACTTTGAATCATTCATTTATCATTCATAATAATAATTATTGGTTTATGGTTTTAAAGTTTTGATTTAATTTGAGGCAAGAATTGGATAGTGCATGTTTGGCTAAGCTTAAAAGTTAATTCTTTAGAAAGTACGTATGCAACAATCTACTTTCTAGAAAATTAAATTTTGTAAGTAAATTGAAATTTTTAAAACTTTGTTTGACAACGAAGATGCTTCGAAATAGCTTTCACTACTTTTAAGCTCAGTCAAGACGCATTTGTGGTGCATTGTTAGAAAAGTTAATAAAATTCTAGGTGAAAATCATTTCATTTTTGCACGAAAATATCAGTAGATTTGTCTGCTAGAATAATCAAAATAGACAAATTTTTAAGCCTAAAAACTAGAAACTTATTACGAAGTCCTCAGCATTTTGTAGACTTGCTAGCACAGGCATTAACAAGTTTTTGCGACCTTTCATGTTTTTTTCGAGAAAAAAATGATATATGACGATTAACTCGAAGGAAAAGGAAAAAAGATTAATTACTAGCACTAAATTAGATGACATATAGGATTTAAGTACTAAATTAGATGACATGTAGGATTTAAGTAGTTAGGCTTACCACAGTTCAAGTCCATCGAACGATCATACATGCCAAATCAATACGAAGTGTTTCAATACAATATGTGTCAATCTACAATGTGAAATCAACAATACTCAAAATTCTTGATATATTTAATAACATATATTGTAAATCACCAAAAAAAAAATTTGTCATAAAATTAATTTGAAAAAGGTTAAAAAATATAAATAAAATTTAGAAATGGCACTCTCTTATATGTGCAATGCTGTCATTTACACACGAAAAATTATTTCTTGATAGACTTTTCAATACCCTAAATAGCTTCCAAGAAATGGTCAAGAACCGTGTATCTTAAGATCCATAGTAGGTAAGAGTTTCAAAATTACATTATCCTCTTTTCATTCCCTTCTTATCATTTAAATTCTCAATTTCTTGCTCACAACAAGCAAACACAAATCCATTTTAATTTCATCTTTTCGTGTTTGTGAATCATGTAGAATTTACACTCTCAAAAGCCCTTTAATCCTTCATACAAGTAAGCTAAATTTCTCATGTTCTTGGAGAAGAAATTAAGTATTAATTGAGATAATTGCTTAAGCTTTTGTTCTCTTTTTCCAAATCTTTTCTCGTAGTTTACAAAATTTTCCTCCCTTCATTTCAGCAAGCTTTTGTGAATTCTATGGTTTTCTTTTTTACATTTCAAATTCTTGGAGTGTTTAGCATTTAGTAACGTTAGAAAATACCAAATTTAACAAGAAAACAAGTCGGAAACAAAGTAGGTAGCAATGGAAGGATCAAGAGAAATGAAAGAGGAAACTATGCCACCGGGGTTTCGATTTCACCCTACAGATGAAGAACTCATCACATATTATCTGGTAAATAAGATCTCAGATGCAAATTTTACAGGAAAAGCCGTTGCAGATGTCGATCTCAACAAGTGCGAGCCGTGGGATCTTCCAGGTATATTTGTGACCTTAATTCTTGCTACTATGGCAAATATTCATACATAAAAATTGTATCTGTTTTTGTTTATATATAGCTAGGGTTTAGGTGCATAAAGTTAGGGTTTCTTAAAGATGAAAATAATTAATTAATTTTCTTGATGATTCTTATGGACAAATCTTCTGTTTTCATGAGATATATAGATCATAGTAAGTAGAGAGAACTGGTGAAATAAAAGGCTAATTATTTTCATATTATGTAAATTTTATCTTAGAGCTTCACTGATTTGGAGTACTAGTAATTTAGCATGTTTTGACAAAGACAATAACTTGTAATCCTTAATTTGTACTAAGGTTTTCCAACATTTTTTTTTTAAATTTTTGTAAAACTTTCTATTAGTAGTCAACAATATTGTTATTTCTAGCAATACTGATTTAGCAAAGATTTGTAATTTCTCAACAAACTTAAAAATTTCTTGTCTAGCTTGATACATTTTTAAATCACTTTTTTTTGTGTGTTTTCTTGGGTATTAGGGAAGGCAAAGATGGGAGAAAAAGAATGGTATTTTTTCAACCTCCGTGATCGAAAATATCCAACCGGAGTAAGAACTAATCGTGCCACAAATACTGGATACTGGAAGACCACTGGGAAAGACAAGGAGATCTTTAACAGCAACACCTCCGAGTTAGTTGGGATGAAGAAAACTTTAGTTTTCTACAGAGGAAGAGCTCCTAGAGGAGAGAAATCGAACTGGGTCATGCATGAATATCGTATTCATTCTAAATCGGCCTATAGAACAAGCAAGGTACATAGTTTATAAACTGTTTTTTTCTTGCCGAAAAAAATTATTTTCGTCAACTTCCTTATTTTAGTGAAAGTCAGCACGAAGTACGTTAGTCTTGTATATTTTTTGCGTTTGTATTTTGGAGGTTCGACTAATTTACCTCTCCTCTAGTATATATTTTCGATTTTCCTAATTAAATCTTCGTAATTGTATTTCTTTTAAACTTTCACTATGATTTTGCACTCCCTGATCTCATAGAAGTATATATGTTCAATGAAAAATTGTTTTGAAAAAATAAAAATAATGATGAATTTATATAATTATTTTTCGTTAAAAGGGAAAAATAATTATTTTAGAATATGTATCCTGATGAATGACTAAACAAGGTTTTATTTTTTATTTTATTTTATTTTTTTGCCATTTAACTTACAAGCATATAATTAAAGTATTAGTCCCTAGAATGTATATAAATACCTAAATGTTTCATCTTATTAATATTTTGTTCTGAATATATCTTAAATTATTATATAAGGTTTCATTAACTTTTACAATAAATTCCTCATTGTTACACCTAATTAATCTTAAGTAAGTATTATACTCTACAACAAGATATGCCTTAAACCTTTTCTTAAGAATGCTATAATTTTGATCTCAATAGGAGTACTTTGAAAAGATTGGACTAAAAAAATAGTTTAAATTTAGAAAATATCATTTAGAATGATGATGATATACAATATTAAATTTTGTTTACCTAATTGAAATACTTTTTCATATTTAAGTTTCAAATGAAAACACTAAATAATGAATCACTTATTGTTTGTCCATCTATACTCGTAAAGTTACCATTCGATAGGGGCGTGGATTCTACCGGTTTAGTGAAAAACTAAGTTAAAGTAACCAAATCTCGGATGTATGATTTTTATACTTGTATTAAGTTATAGTCATCGTCATCTTTTAATTTGACAAAAATTATTCCATTAATTAATTTTTTCATGAACTGGTTAATTTTATTAACACTTGTCACATAATATAGAGGTGAAAAACATTTAAAATTATTGCTAAATATGTATCATTTCTTGTTCTTCTTGTTTCAATAAAACTTGACCTAATTTTTTCAGCAAGATGAATGGGTGGTATGCCGTGTGTTCCAGAAAAGTGCTGCAGGAAAAAAGTACCCTTCAAACCATTCAAGAGCTGTGAATCCCTACACTTATAATAATCTCGATTTCAGCCAAATTTCCATGTCCACACAAATGATCCAGCCTGATAATTTCCAGTTTTCTGCGGGACGAAACTATATGATGCCAGCCGAACTGCAAGAATATAATAAAGTATTCAGATCAAGTGGCTCAACTAGCATGAACGTACAATTCCCACAACATGTTAACTACACCGTGGGCGGTGGAGGAGGAGGAGGAGGAGAAGCAGGCATTTTCACCATTTCTGAATTGCAACTGAACCTCGGTGGTGGTGGAGCCCTGACGCAGCCACCCTTCATGAGACCACCGCCACCTCAGCCACCACCTCCGGTGGTGCCTGCAATGAACCCACAAGATTTGACCTCATCAATGCTGACTGATGCTACAGGCTATGGAGGGGACATGAACAATGCAAATGCAATGAATAACAGGTTTATGGACATGGAAAATTGTGCTGATTTAGATAACTACTGGCCTACATATTAATTTACAGGATGCATGCATGAACATTAGAAGATTTTATGAGAATTTCATGGAATCTCAATTGTATGATAAATTTGTTTAAATGGGGAGAATTTGAACTAGTTTTATTTCTGCTGCTGCTGCTTGCTTGTACTTTTGGATAATATTAATGTTCATGCAGCCACCGGATATTGAAGGTACAACTCCAGGGCCGGTATTTGCTAGACTTAATTTTATTAGCTATAGACAGGAATTGCTATGTTTCAAGAAGTTCTAATATTATCAGATAGATTGTGTTGGTGTCGTTTTCTAATTGATAGAAACTCGGAGAATATTCTCTCAATGAGAACCTATTGTGTGGGAGTGTCTTCGGCGATGACATCCTTCCGACACCGAAGTTAAAAACAGCTTATTGTAGGAAAATCAAAGGTCTATAGACGGATTTTTTTACGTGAACGAATATTAGGTTTGGTCGGCCAGCCCTTGCGTTGGGAAGAAGGAAAATGATTGAATATAGGAATTCCTAGAGGACAAAGCTTAGCTCAAGTGATAGGAGCGAAGTCTTATCAGGTCATTGACATGGGTTTGAACCTCTTCTAAAGGTAAGGATGAAATAGATAAATAAAGGAACTCCTTAACATGACAATCTCAGATTCTCATGTGTGTCGATATCAATGGTCTCATTATTTTGATGAATCATTTCTTTGAAAATAAAGAAAACTATGTAAGCTTGTAATATTAATATTACAAGCTTAAAATATTAATATTGGGGTAAACAATATTTTTGGAAGAATTCGCCATGACATCATGCATAATATCATGATAAATGGTTACAAATTTTTGACTACTACTTTGCATCGGCAAATTGTGAAAAATATCAAAAAATATTAAATATATAACATTTGTACTTGTCGAAAAAAGGAACCATGACATGTATATTTGAAATAGATTCCATTTTAAGAGAGTTAAAATGGCTCTTCAATGAAAGTGCTTTAATCCCGACTTCCCTTTCATTACTTCAGACGTGGGAAGGCACGATTCTAACAAATATGGCAGCGGATGATGAATTTATAGAAGAATCTCATCCACGATGATTTGCATTTTCAAAATAGCTCCAGTTGCTCTCTCTGTTGCATGTTAGTCCCATAACTAAGGAAAGAAATGCCCCGTTTTTCTATCATTACTTTAAAACTCTTTTTCCACAAACTCATTTTCAACCACAATATTGTGGTGTGATCCGAATCCATGTCATTTGGGTTTGGTAGAATAAAAGAAGTCTAAAGAGTTCGAGTTTTTAAGAGTCCAAATTAATAAAGAGAGTTTTGTTTGAAAAGTGACTTTAAGATGAAGAAAAACACTTTAGAGTGGAAAAGAAGGAAAAAATGAGAAACAACACATCCAGCCTTAGCACTGCGGCGTCGGGCAAGGGGCGTAGCGGTGTTGACGCCCCTGAACAATACAGAGCCGGGTTCGACACCGAGGCGCCATCAATGTATTTTAATAACAAGTGGTATTTAGTGGATTTTCTCCTATGCCTGTGATTTTTTCCCATATTGGGTTTCCACGTAAATTTTGGTATTTATTTTCTTCTTGTTTATTTCATTATCGTCATTATTTTGCAATCTAAAATTCCTAACAAGTGGTATTAGATCGAGGTTGATTGTTCCGTATAGCGACAATGAAATATGATATTCCGCTATTGGATAGAAACACGATATTTATCTTATGACAAGTGAAGATGCGAGCAGTTCTAACGCATATGGATACAGAGGAAGCCTTACTTGGCTTTGATAGGATGCATCTACCTAGATGCGGGATGAAAAGCAGCGTAGGGATCGGAAAACCCAATCACAAATTCATCTACATCTTTTAAATCAAATTCTTCAAGATGTTCTAAAGGAGAGAAGTGCCCCTGAGTTGTAGTTAAAGTTGGAGCAACTTTGCATGACAAAGAGCTAGACCAGCAAGCTACACTTGAAACAACGCTTGTATTCTCACCGGATGTCTGAAGGGCGTCATTGAATGATCACTTAACTATGTTCAAGGAAATTGTAGTTGATTTGAAGACATTGAAAGTTAAGTATGATGAGGAAGACTTAGCGTTGATGTTGTTGTGTTCTCTACCGCCATCATATGTGACTTTTAGAGATACTATTCCTAGGGATGGTAATGGGGCGGGGCGGGCCGGGGCGAGGTCGGGGATACCTCCCCCGCCCCGTTCCCCGTTTAAGGCGGGGCGGGGTCCTTGCCCCGTTTAATACCCCGTTAAATTTTTTTTTTTTTAGTTTTGATAATTTATTTTTATTGCAGAGGGGTGGGGGTCATTCCCCGTTTACTCCCCCATTTAATTCTTTTTTTTTGTTTTTGATAATTTATTTTGATTGCCCTCATTCATTAGACTTAGACAAATAATTTTAGTTGCCATTTGTTATCAGAACTAATGAAATTTTCAATTTAAAGTATTGAATTATAAAAAAAAAATTTAAAAAAATTTTAAAAAAAATAAAACGGGGCGGGGGGCCCGTTACCCATCCCTGCCCCGAATCCCCGATTAAGCGGGTTATCCTCGCTCCATTCTGGGCGGGGCCCCGCGAGTATCGGGTTTGTCGAGTTTTTTTGTCATCCCTAACTATTCCCTATAGTCAGGATATTTTCATCGTGGAAGAGGTCTATGATGCTTTACTATCTAAAGAAAAGATGGGGCATCTTGTTGGAGGATTTGGGAATCATGTCGAAGGCTTGATTGTGCGTGGGAGAAATAAAGATAGGAATCTTGGTAGAAATATAAGGGGCAGATCGAAATCTAGACATGCTGAGAAGACATGTCACTATTGTAAAAAGAAGGGGCATATTAGAGTTGATTCCTGTGCATTGAAAAATAGAAATAAAGCTGCTAGTACTACTGAGAAAGAGAAGCAAACTGCTAACACTGCGGAGGCTAATATTGTGGAAGATGGGCAAAGTAAAGGAGAGCTTCTTGTGATTTCTGACATGGATTCCAAACCTTGAATGGATTCTGGACTCGGCTTGTATTTTTCATATGTGTCCCAACAGGGACTAGTTTTCAACATATGAAAGAGTTTCGAGAGGTGTAGTGATTACGAGAAACAACGCGCCTTGCAAAATTTCCGGTGTTGGTACAGTTAGAATCATAATGTTTGATGGGGCAATTAGGACACTTACAGATGTAAGGCATGTTCCAAAACTGAAGTGAAATCTCATATCTTTGAGTGCACTTAACTCAAAGGGTTATAGATATACTAGTGAAGGTAGAGTTTTGAAGGTGAGTTGGGGTGCTCTTGTTGTCACGAAGGGATATAAAAGCTCTACAATGTTGTATCTTTTGCATGGTTCCACAGTAATTGGGGATGCATCAGTTTCTACTTCTTCTTTAACAAGTGACAAAGTTACAAAACTTTGGCATATGCGGCTCGGGTATATAAGTGAGAATAATATGGCAGAGTTGAGTAGAAGGGGACTTCTTAATGGGCAGAAGACAAACAAAATAAATTTTTGTAAGCATTGTGTCTTTGAAAAACAGAAAAGAATCAGATTCACGAAGGGAACACTCGAATATATCCATTCAAATCTTTGGGGACATGCCAAAGTACTATCAAAAAGAGGTCATTGTTACTTGTTGACAGTGATTGATGATTTCTCTAGGAAAGTTTGGGTATTCTTTTTGAAGCAGAAGAGTGATATGTTTGAGATCTTCAAAGAGTGGAAAACATTGGTAGAAAAGTAGATTGGAAAGCAAGTGAAACATCTACGCACAGATAATGGTTTTGAGTTTTGTTCAGATAGATTTAATATCTTTTGTAGGGCTGAAAGCATCTTGAGTAGAACTCCTCAACAAAATAGTATGGTAGAACGGATGAATAGAACTTTGACAGAAAATGTTCGTTGTATGCTTTCAAATTTTAGGTTGTCTAAGACTTTTTGGATTGAAGCTGCTACTAGAGCTTGTTTTCTGATTAATCACTCACTATCAATTGCTATTGATAAAAATACACCAGAAGACGTATGGTCTGGTAAACCTTCTTATTATTCTGATTTGAAGATCTTTGGGTGTCCTGCTTATGCTCATGTGAATAATGAAAAGTTGGAGCATAGGTCTAGAAAGTGTATCTTTCTTGGGTATAAATCAGGTGTGAAGGGGTATAAATTGTGGTGTCTTAAGACAAGAAAGATGGTTGTTAGTAGGGATGATGTATTTGATAAACTTGCTATGATTCACGGTTCACCTCTTATGGATTTTGATAAAACTGAGGAGTAGAATCATTCAACTCAGATGGAGTTGGAAATTGGTTCAGAAGAACAATTAGGATAGACCTATTTTGCCTACACTACCTTGCCTATTTTGCCTATACTACCAGCACCACAATATTCAATTGCTAAGGATAGACCTCGCAGACAAATTAGGCCTCTACAGAAGTATGGGAAAGCAAATTTGGTAGCTTATGCATTGAGTGTGGCTAAAGATATTAATTCCACTAAAGAGCCTGCTTCATATTCAAAGGCAGTCAGTTGCAATGATTCTAGCAGATGGATGATTGCTATGCAGGAGGAAATGGAGTCATTGAACAAAAATATCACTTGAAACTTGGTGAAATTACCTATAGATAACAAGGTTGTTCGCTGCAAATGGGTGTTCAAAAGAAATAAAGGCACATGAGAGATTGAAGATGCTAGATACAAGGCTAGATTTGTGGCAAAGGGCTACAGCCAGATTCCAGGTGTTGACTTTACAGATGTGTTCTCACTAATTGTGAAGCATAGTTCCATCTGGGCCTTGTAGTGGTGGCTAAGAATGATTTGGAGCTTGAATAGATGGATGTCAAGACATCATTCTTAGAATGGAGAACTTGAGGAGATCATCTACATACAACAACCAGAGGGTTCATACTCTCTGGAAAAGAAGACTGTGTGCTTGTTGAAGAAGTTTTCGTATGGACTAAAGCAGTCACCGAGGCAGTGGTATAAAAGGTTTAATTCATTCATGACTACTAATAATTTCTTCAGATATAATTATGATAGTTGTGTGTACTTCAGAAAAAAAGATAGTGGATCGACTACATATTTGTTATTATATATTGATAATATGTTCATAGCAGCCAAAGATAAAGTAGAGGCCAGAAAATGAAGTTTCAACTTAGTAAGGAGTTGGATGTGAAGGTTTTGAGTGTAGTAAAGAAGATTCTTGGTATGAAAATCTTGAGGGATAAAAAGGCTGGCAGATTGTATTTGAGCCAAAAGGGGTATATTGAGAAGGTATTTGAAAGATTCAATATGGTGAATGCGAAAGTTGTCGGTACTCCTTTGGCTACCTACTTTAAATTATCATCTAACTTGTGTTCTCATTCAGATGAAGACATTGATTACATGTCTCAGGTTCATTATTCCAGTGCAGTTGGTTCACTTATGTATACTATGGTTTGTACAATACTTGATTTGGCACATGCAATTAGTGTAGTTAGCAGATACATGGCAACTCCTGGCAAGGAACATTGGAAATCAGTGCAGTGGATCTTCAAATATTTGAGGGGCTCTTCTAATTCTTGTTTGAATTTTGGTAGAAATTCAGATGTAGCCATTGGATATGTAGATTCAGATTATACAGGGGATCCTGATAAGAAGATATCACTTACAGGGTATGTGTTTACCCTTGGAGGCTGTGCTATCAGCTGGAAAGTTACTTTGCAAAATACAGAAGCTTTATCTACGACAAAAGCAGAATACATGGCCATTATAGAGGCATGTAAGGTGGTTTATATGGCTGAAAGGATTGATTGGTGAAATCAGTGAAGACTTGCAGATATCTACAGTATTCTATGATAGTCAGAATGCAATTTTCTTTACTAAGGATCAAATGTTTCATGAAAGGACTAAGCACATTGATGTGAGATATAATTTTATGCGTGATGTGATTGCTCATTGTGATATTGTAGTGAGAAGAAGAAGAACGAGGGCAGGGACGACCTGATGATAAGGAAGCTGTGTGTATGTATAATGTTTTGTAGGTATACAATTAATTGAAAAGCGGATTGTAATTATCTTAGTGGTAATTGCAAAAACATGTATGCATAGATGGATGAGTAAGAGAGAAGACATAATTTCAAAAATTAATTTTATTTTTGTTTATAAGATTATAATCTTAGCATGAGTGCTCTGATACCAATTGTTGTAATTATTCAATACAATCATGTTAAGAATAAGAATCACATAATTAATTGATAGTTCGAAATTCGTACCCGCGGAAGACATTGTTATGTTTGAATATTACCAGCTAGATTTTCATCTCCTTACTCCTCAAAATAATCAGTCGTCAATGGGGCAATCCAAAACTATATGGAGAGGAGAATGGACTAAACCATTATATAGAAAATCATAAAGCCAGCTCATTACTGACTATAACCCTAATTAGGGTTTACATAATTTCAGCCGACATGCTTAAAATTACCACATTGTAATAATATAGTCCGCGATGTATACAACGGCCCAAGTGATGACTAACATATTGGGCATAATTATAGTATCATTGCAAACCATACATCTAACCCATAAAATTCACAATCAAATGGAAGCCCATATAATAGAATTATTCTAACAATATATTGCTATGGTTTATGCGATCGTGAACGATGTTTGGTTGTAATTAATGCATCATTTTGTATTTGTTAATTCTCATATAGATATAAAGAATTCGTACACCATAATAGGTTTGAATCTACTCGAGAGATATAATGTTCGAGATTGTCGAACATTGAAGGGACATTGATTGTCAACACAAGCAAATATGGTTTAAAACTTGATTATAGAAATTAATGTGGATAATTAGGTGGAGTCAAAATTCTAGTACTTTCTCACTCTCGAATTTCCTCTTACTCAATTTAGCCATAACCTTAATTTCTTTAGTTTTGTACTGTACTTATCAACTAATTAGCTTGTTAAAATGATCAAATCAATCTGAGTGTGTGCCCTTAAAAATTCACTCGACTAATCATTTAAATATTTAAGCACAAGTAGGTCAGTTTTCATAGTATTCAACACTTCAATCACATTATTATTTGTTCATGATCAGTGCACTTGCAGTATTGCATCGTTGATATCAAACATGCCACAAGGTTGTTTTGAGGTATGTTTATATATCCCACATGTTTGTGCAATTTTTTTTTTTATCACAAAGTAATATCCATTTTTTGGTTCGAGAAGAAGGCATTATTTATTTATTTATTTCCTTTTGTGAATGCAAACTTGGTAGTTCTATTTTAATATGATTGATAATTAATACAGTAATAACAACTAGCAAGTCTTATTTTCAACAGAAGTGAAGTCAGCTACCTAAATTCTTTTTCACTATTTTCGTTCCGTTAATCCGTTAAGCGAAAAATAGTAACAATGTCCCAATAATATATTGATNGAAAAATAGTAACAATGTCCCAATAATATATTGATTATCAACATATTGCAACTTTCTTACTTTACTAATCTTCAATATGTTCATCGAGAATTCGTTGTCGTGATCCATAAAAGAATTCGTTACCGATAAATCAAACACATCCTTCAGATTTTTAAGCCTTCATCTTTCTAAATCAAGATCCTCCCCAACTTGAGTTGTTCCAATAATCTGCTTAGAGCACTTCAATATATTATTACTCGCAGTATTCAGAAGTCCTATTACACTTGAAAGACCAACTTTTATTCACCAAATCAAGGTCCATCTCGTATAATTATTGTGGACTCGGACGATGATATTGAGTACATAGGTTAATTATCATACTCTACCCCATCTTTCCTAACACGCACATCTTGCACTTTCGTTCTAAATGTCCATCATCTTACAAATTTACAAATTAAAAAAACACACACACACACACACTGAACAATCAAATATCCACATCTTGATTAAGAATTATACAAGACAAAAAAAAATTCCCCAATCTCTTATTATTTAAGCAAATTAGACACTTAAAAAAAATACTTATTAAACATCCACACATTTTGCCCATGTTTGATCTAAATTAAAACCTTAAGTCAAAATCGATAATTAATTTTAACCACATTTTATGGAACCCACAACTTTTCAACCACACATTTTATTAATTTCATCAAAATCTACTAAAAATTTGATTTTAAATTTATACCAAACAAGGACTTTGTTCTGACCCAAAAAAAAAAAAATCACAAACATTATTTTGCACTTTTTCATTTTTATCAAGTGTGCAATTTCATCTCCCACAACATTTTTACTTTCAAATTCTTAAAATTAATTAGCCTCCATTTGAAAGAATTTATAATCAATTTATAAATTTAGTCAAAGTCATCAATTTCAACCAAACTTTTATAACTCATTATCATAGATACATTTCCACTATTTATTGCTCTTTATAAATTTGCCAAATGGAGGCTTAGATAACCAAAGATCAACAAGTAAATATATTGCACCTACTTATCAATAATATATCAATTTCGTGATGTTTAAATGACTACAATAGTTCGTTCAGAGCCTCAATATCAATATAAATTTAGAAAAATTGAAATATAAAACTCGTGCAAGAAATGTATAAGAAGGTTTAGCAGCAAAAGTAAAGAGATTACACCAGAACATTACATAGCTAATATACAAATTCCTAGGCTAACCATTTGAAACTACAGAGTAATATTTCAAAACTAGAATTCTCTACTGCCATATCCTTCTTTCACAGATGAAATGGAATTTCCAAAAACATTCCCAGCAACTTGAAGCCCCAAACATCAGTGGGAAAAGACCAAATCCATCTGCACGAAACGACGAAGAAAAAAGAATTGAAGAATGATTGAGATGAATCATTAGAATTCGAAAACGGAATTTATACAAGGGAATGTAGTCATCTACTCAAATAGTCTCTCCTCAAACCAAGCAATTGACTACAAACAGCAAGTTAAGCCTTGTTTCCAATAAAATTGGAGTCAGGCTGTTCGCCAATTCATTTAAATCCAGAACTACCAACAACCGTCTCATCTTAAGAAAATAAATGAAATAAAGAAACTATAGTCCGGAAAATGAATCTGCATGTCCATTTTAAACAATTTCAGTTAGTTCGACCTTCATAGATTCATCGCCTTCTCTCATTATCTTGTGAGTGGCTGAGGTTGTAAAGAGACCCTAGCTGAACAGGATCACCTCCAGTTTGACTAGTTTAAAGCCATCACAGATTGGCTCATAAGTTGAAACCAGATCACCTCCAGTTTGACTTGTTTAAAGCCATCACAGATTGGCTCATAAGTTGAAACCAGATGGAAATGAACATGCTTTCAAGCCTGTAAGCTCTATTAGCTTGGCTTCTGAAGCTCACTGGTATACCCAAAGCCATAAAATTTAATCAAGTAGTTCAAGCCATGTTCAAAATCTAAACTGTGTATCATTCATGAAGCACGAAATGTGTCCCAATTTATATCTGCGGGGATCCATGAACTACTAAGACATTTGTTCTTTTAAAATAGCTAAACCATGATACTATAGAAGCAAATAACACCTACATAATTAAGCATCCGTTTAGGAAGAATTTATAAATGGTTAAATTTATAAATAAATAAAAATTAGTAGATAACTAGATAGTACTTGTGGGTCCATTGGAATATGTGGTTAAAAATGAAGTTTGATCATTTATAAGTTCACCAAATGAAGGCTAATATCAATTCTTCCACAACTGACGTGGGACATTCCTTTCCCATTCCATGACTGCCCCAATCGATTGGGCTCCTGACACCCATCGTACCCTAGAATTGGCTCCAATATCATCTACAAGCTCGAAGCCTGCAAGGGATGGGCCCACATGCATGAATCTGTTAGTGGACTCCACAGTACTATTTTGTATTCCTTTTCACTTTACTGAAGTGGTTGATCAATTTTTACAGAAGCCCGTGAACGTCTTATATGAGTGTCAAATTCTCTTCTGCAACCAACTTCATATGTGACAACAGGATCCAATATAAGTCCACACTATTTTCTCCCTCCTGCACAACTGCTTCATTTGCTAGTAAGTGTGACTGGATTAGCATAGTGAATAAGCCCTAGAATATATGCAACTTAGAGCCTCATGGAAGGGGTTGACCCTGCCTACGCACCCACACCACTCAAATCCATCTAATAAGAGGATAAACTGTATGAATGTATACACAATTTATCGCATATGTGCACAACTGAAGTATATCAGTATGCATGAACAACGTACAAATGATCCCAACAATATTAACTTTTCTTAAGAGGTTCAATAGCACACCTTGAATCGTAGTACGGGAACACAGTTCCCAACTTTACTTGTCTGGATGTCCACGTTTTCCCTTCCGACGTGAATGGTTAGAGTTGCCATTCCTGATTGGCTGTTTTGCCTTTTTACTGCAATATGTAGATAAAATGATTGAATACCAACCAAAAGAGAGAGCCCTTAAAATAGAATCTCCTTAGTTTTAAAGTAGAAAGAATTTATGAAAATAATCAAAGACCAATAAGTAGGCAAGCTAAATAACTAACCAGAAGACACGTGAACATAAGTTGAACAGAAAAATGATGGGCAGAGCTAGCACAGCAGAAGCCTGCCAACATAAAAAGTCAGTTGCAGCCTAACTGACACATGGATTTTGACAGTGAAAAATTGGAGACATGGCCATAGAAAGATTAGCAAAACTTACAACAAACCAAACAAGCTCTCTTGTTGCAAGAGGTCTAGTAAGCTCGTGATTCTTCAGTTTTTCGTGCACAGCATCTTGAACCTTGACAAAAGATAAGAAATTAAATCAAAATACTACAACATGAACCCAGAGATGGGCGTTGTGAAATTTGGCTACAATAATGGCATTCATCTGGTGGTGACTTCCAGTTCAGTTGGATTTGATGATTTTTTAAAACTTCTAGAAGTCATTAATAGTGCACAAAAGTACGGGGATCGGTTCTCTATACAGTGGGATAAGCTATTAAAGTTCTATAAATGAAGAACAACTTTCAATGGAATCTCCATCTATCCATCAAAAATCAGATTTAAACTCCAGTATTGTAAAAGCTTGGAGGTGTGTAGTGTGTGCATGCAAGTGAGTCGGAGTAAGAGTCAGATAGTGCAGACTTAAGTCTAATGATAAAATCATTTGGGTACAGAGAAGGTAACGCTCATTTAAACACATTGAATCTAAAGCAAACTGTAATAGAGCACAAATAAAAAAAAAATAGAGTGGAGAATACCTTATGGTGGTACACTGTTGCAGACTCAAGGAACTTTCCATATGCATGAACTGCCTCCTTTGTATAGGGTTTTAAAGTAGTCCGGATTTTATCAACATGAGGTCTTGTTGCAGTGGCAACCTGATCAATATATGGTTTGCTAAATTTCCTTAATTCCTGCAGTTCCATTAAATTTACTTCAGATGGCGAAGAGTGAGTAAACAAATAAGGTTGAGCTGATGGATATCTCACTTGAAAATAAGGATCAGCAATTTCCTGAACTCTGATGATATGCGGAGTCACAGTGTTCTTTGATACCTCATAAATCTCAAGAGTTTTTGTAGTTAGCATTTGCACATGCGGTTCAGCATTAGTTTTTACCACTATCCACTGTTCCTTTATGGCTGGGATCCATTTCTTCACACGGGATGGAGGATATAAATCAGCACATAAAAATTCAAATCAGGAATAATCGAAAATATTACAAAAGTATTAATGGTGACGACTAAAATCTAAAAAGTTATGATGCTACTCCCACTTGCAATGCAACCAACTAATGTAAGTTTCTTATCTTGGCCTGTTTGTTACCCATTAAAATTTTCATTCTCATTCTTCTACTCATTTTCAATCACTCATTTTTCAATAAAATAATATTTTCCATCACATCAATAACTTTTCCTTCTTTTTCAACCACAAATTCTCCATCAATCTACTATTCCAGAATACATTCTTCCAAAATAATATGGATCAAACACGCCCCTTATGTATTCTATTCATTTTCAACCACACATTCTTCAATAAAATAATATTTTCCATCACATCAATAACTTTTCCTTCTTTTTCAACCACAAATTCTCCATCAATCTACTATTCCAGAATACATTCTTCCAAAATAATATGGATCAAACACACCCCTTATGTTAGATAAGTAGAAACGCAACAAAATATATGCTAAATAGAGAAAGAAAATGTAAACAACTTAACTATGAATGCATGCCACAATCCCTGCTTTATGCATTAACATCAATTAGAGCAAATCAAACACTCATACTTAGCCTAGCTTATGCAAAGATGACTTACAGTTTTCATGGTTTCAACGTGTGGTGCAGCCCACTCTTCAAGTTGGGCCTTCTTCTCAATTGCCTGAAAAAAAAACCGATAGGAATAGGCTACTGAAAAATGGAGGCTGAAGGCGAGAATGTAACATTCATAATTCCTTCATACACAAACAATGCCTAAGAGGAAGCTTAATGTACTCAATGCAACTTAGACACTTGCCTTCTGCATTGCCATCTCCAAGGCAGGTCTTCCGTGTACATTCCAGTTCTCCTCCAGAAGTGACTGTAAATGACAAACTTAGTCAAAACTCACAAGAAGAGTCAGGTAATATAAACAAGCAGCAAGAACAGGAAATGATACCTGGTAATGAATAAAATGAACTGCAAGCCAAGGTGGAAGCCATGCACCATGAACCTAATTATATATCATAAAATGAAATAAGGCCATATTACACCCAAATAGAGAAGTAAAAATGTTCTTCACAGCATAGCTCATCAAAGGGAATGAATGGCGCAAATTTGAGCATACGTGTGGACGAAAACTCAAACATCAATGAGAGCCCACAAAGAGAAAATCTGAACAAATTATGCATCACAGAGAATATGTTGATTAGCTACAGCAAGGAAGTACTTTGGGCCCTTGGCTGAAAACATTTGGTATGTTAAAAAGTAAACAAGAAGAGCAGATGTATCCATAAAATCCAGATGAGCGTTGAAGAAGAGCATAAAATGAGCAAGGAAGCTCTCATTGAGCTCTAGTTCTGCTAGTGATTGCCAAATTAATTGAAAAATATCTGATAGTTTACAGCCAAATTTCAACAGGCACATACTATGGTAGGTTTTCCCAAAGACCCAAGGACAACTGGGGCCATAGACTTTATCATAAAGAAGCTAGAAGCATAATAGAAACTCCACAGTCAACTCTATAATTAATATTGTATTATCTGACCTTAAATGAAAAGTTTGAATAGAACCTAGATGGTGTGAATAAGCTTTATAGCCATGTTGAAGGAATGAATCAAAGACTCTGCTGCAGAAGAACTATTGAGGATATAGAGAATCTTTAATTGTGTCTAATAGATCAAACCAAAAGATTAAGGCAAAACTCAATACACGATGCAACAGAAGTATCATGAAATGCAATAGAACATTAAAGCAATATGGAAGTCAAATGAGACTCCAAAATTGAACTCCTACAAAAAAAGCATAGAAAAGGGTAGTAGGGAACATTAAAAAGCCATTGAAAGCTTACCTCCATCAACTCTTTAGTTTTGGACGTATATTCAGACTTTGCCTTCATCAATTCATCCTGCATAAAAATTTTAAAGAAAAAGCAATTAATTATCCCAGCCAAATTTTTAAACAAATTTAACAAGTATTTGAAGCATTAGTAATATACCTCGGCAACATGAAGAGCTCGTTCAGTTTTACGTAATTTTGTTTTCTGTTCATCAATGACCTTTTGAAGCTGCAAACAGAACAGAAGCAACCCATGCACAAACATGGAATGAGAGTTAGATTGAAGTGCAGATAGAGAGAAAGAAAGGTTTTATTTCCATTTTCCACAGGCAGTAAAGGGTGCATATAAAACCAAAAATAGACTAATGAGGAACGTCATCATATTCAATCATACTAATATAAGCTTTTCAATATGTCGTGTTACTTATAATATCTTCTGACAACTTTCAGCAGAATCATATCTCTTTATTAATGCACACCGCATTAATCACGTCCTTGTGCATCACCACATGTACTACGTCACGCAATAATTAGGAAGTATAAATCTTTTCAATGTAATAAACATAAATCATATAAAAGTCACATGAACACAAAAAAAAAAAAAATAATAATAATAATAATAATAATATTAATAATAATAATCATCTCATCCTCATATGGAGTCGGATACATTGATCGTCTTCTTCCACCTCATATGTCACTCTATCAACAGCCATCTCCAGAATGAAACTACCAATGTTTATAACCTCTCCATTTACTTAATTCCATGTCCTCTACCCTAGGTTTACCACTAACGTTAGTTTTCCTAACCAATGCATGAAAAATATGCCAGACCAAGTTCTCCACATTTCATCTTTAATAAACAAAGACACCAAATCACAATAAAACAAAAAAGGAGAGAGAGACGTGATATATATTATCATTTCAGACTCCACTATTAAAAGACAAAAGTTATGAAACTTGAGGCCATTGTTACATGTAAAAGAATTTACAGGCACAGTAGACAAAGAAACATCTTACACTCTCAACTTTGGCATTTAATTCAACTGTCTTCTTTACAGCTTCCTCTGCTCGGGCTTTGAATACTTCCTTTTCCTTACTTTTCACTTCAATGTCTGTTTTGAGTTTCTCCACGTGCCTTTCCAATTCTTCAGCTCGTGCATGTGCCTTCTCCACCTGTTCCTCGGTGGCTAATGTTCCCTTTTTCTAACAAACAAAAATCATTGTCACTATCAGGAAAAAGAATATAAAGACTGAGTTCAGGGGATTTTAATGCCTCACTTGTAGAGAACCAATTTCATTCTGCAATGATGTAATGCTGTTTGATTTTTCTTTGATTATCTTCTCCTTTGCAGCAATAATTACATCCTTACCTTTTATTTCTTGAGCTTTCTCCTCAACACGAGACTCTTCAAGCAATAGAAATGTGTGAGAAAATATAAAAATACAGTTACAGTCCGCTATTATATGAATAAAGTAATCAAATCATCTCATTACTTGTGGCTTACCCCAAGGAGGGGGTATACCACCACGTGATTTTATTTACAAATTCATGTATAAGTTTGGTCGGCAGGGAAAAGGATTCAATCTACTGGAGAACGGCTATTGTTGAATTTTAATGTCCTACCGCAAGCTAGTCTCACGCAGAAATGTAAGTAATCACTTCCTCCTAAGGTAAATTAGAAACAAAATCAGTAGAATGATTACAAATCGGGCAGATGTACACTAGGCCTCCATGCCACAACTTCACTGGTGTAGTTCTACACCACCTATCACGTCGGCTTCATTATATAAGCTTATACTTCTGCTCGGTAATCTTAGCTGCAACTGATTTTTTAGTATTTTTTAGAACCGTTGACTTGAACAAAGTCTAGTTTATTCTTCCACCAATTGTTTCCTTCCCTTTTTATGGCATACAGGTGAAGGCAATAGTTATTCATCGTTGTTTGAGCAAAAGATGAAAAATTATTATGACTGCACTCTGCAAAATCTGGATTTGAAAAGAGGTAAAAGGTACACAGCCACGTTGCTTCATCCTTTTGTCTTGAGAACTACATGACTTGGTTACCCTCAGTGTTGCACACAAATAGAAAATTACTAGCACTAAACATAACAACTAGGCACTTTCCTGTCCAATATATACTATTCCGAATTAATTTTTTCATGAACTTTACATATCGAACATAACAAGACAATCTTGGCAACTACCTTGAATACCTCACAACCACACAAACACCACTCCAAATATACATCACAGGTAGAAAAAATTGCACGAATGAATCAGGTGTTAGTTCTAACTAATTCAATGGTGAAACATGTGCCCCTTACTGGAACCCATGAAGGTATACAATTTTTTACCGTGTACGCCCCCACAGAGAGGTCAGTGTCCAGAAAATTCCACACGCCTAAAATGACACAATAGCAACACACACAATTACAACTCAAAACGTTATCTCCACTCTCCATAGATATGTTCGCATTCTTTTTCAGTTCATTAGTCGACATCTCCATCTATATAAATATTTACCCAAAAGTTCCTTCAAATGCGCTTTCCCCAAACAAATGCTTACAAGTTTCACTAGCAACCGTCAAAACCCAATAACCCATAAATCATAATCACTCAAAATTTAAAAAAGAAAATGAAAAACAGAAATAGCTTAATACTCAAAAATGGAACTGCCATTTACCATATCATGGGCTTTACAACATAACAATAAAAATCGAAAATTTTCTAGCTGACTAACCAAGAGTATGGATCTTAGATTTGAGTTGTTCTATGAAAACAGAATCAGAGCCATCCGATCTGGGTACTTGGAATTCATCGTCAACAACAGAGATTGGTGAATCAGCATCAGCTCTGATGTGGGCAAGGATTAGGGAAAGAAATACAGTAAATACGAACAATTTTAACGCCGCCATGAAGCCACTATTGGAGGCTCAGGCGCTCCTCCTATCTAGTATATTTTTGTGAATTTTCTGTCAGGATTTTTATCTTGGACTGGATTTTCAGAGTTGTGTGTTCTTGGGAAACCCACGTTGTGCACGAGAGAGTAATGTACCATGAAAAATGAAGATCTTTATTTTTTAATGCAGGCACACCCTGCAAGTTTCTTGGAAATTTTTT